>CAUYPK010067909.1:0-32349 GCA_963574355.1 Loris lydekkerianus | reverse complement strand
GAACACAGAGTGATCTTACCCGTCTTTGGGTACTATGAATGTAATCCACCGTGCAGCCTCTCCATATCCTGTCTTAGGTTGTCCCAGTTTTGGGAATCTTACCCATCACTGGTGCTATGGAGGGCGGTGAAGAATAATAGTTAAATTCTTGGTTAATGAGCCAGTGATATTGAACCTCGACCTGATTTAACTGTCTCTAACCTTTTTTAAGGATATAGGGCCCAAAGGTGAAGGGTAAATAAGGGTAGTAGGGGAAGAAGGTAGGGTAGAAAACCATGTAGGCCCGTCCACAGGGGATTTTCTAAAATTTTTTTTTCTTCTCTTTTCTAGATCTTCTTGGAGTGTTTTGATCTTGTTTTGCACGATCTCAGATCTGTTGGCATAAAAGTAGCACTTTTCCTGCAAAAATAAACAGATGCCTCCCTTTTTGGCAGTTAATAGGTCTAATCCCCTTCTTGTTGGGCAAGTATTTAAAGTCTCTTGCCAAAACCCAAATGGGTTTTTTCTCTTTTTTTTTTTTTTTATTGTTAAATCATAGCTGTGTACATTAGTGCAATCGCCTGTACCCTTTCTAACATTCACCGTAGATGTGGCCCCACCCATTACCCTCCCTCCACTAAAACCTCCCCGGTTATATTTCTGACAAAGAATCTGACAAAGAATCCACAGAGAACTCAAACTTATTAATAAGAAAAGAACAAGTGATCCCATTTCATTGTGGGCAAGAGACATGAACAGAAGATTCTCTGAAGAAGACAGGAGCATGGTGTACAGACATGTGAAAAAGTGCTCATCATCTTTAATCATCAGAGAAATGCAAACCAAAACCACTTTGAGATATCATCTAATTCCAGTAAGAGTGGCCCACATCACAAAATCTCAAAACTACAGATGTTGGCATGGATGTGGAAAAAAGGGAAATACTTCTGCACTACTGGTGGGTATGCAAGCTAGAACATTTCTTCTGGAAAGAGGTTTGGAGAACACTCAGGAACCTAAATGTAGACCTGCTGTTTGATCCTGCAATTCCTCTCCTAGGTGTATATTCAAAAGACCAAAAATCACTTGGCAACAAAGATATTAGTACCAGATTGTTCACTGCAGTTCAATTCATAATAGCCAAGTCATGGAAGAAGCCTCAGTGCCCATAGACCCATGAATGGATTAATAAATTATGGTATATGTATACCATGGAATACTATGCAGCATTAAAAAAGATGGAGGCTTTACCTCTGTTATGTTTACACAGATGAAGCTGGAAAATATTCTTCTTAGTAAAATATCTCAGGAATGAAAAAAAAAAAATCCAGTGTATTCAGTACTACTATGAAACCAATTTATAATCACTCACACTTTCATATGAAAAATGAATCACAACTATAGCCCAGGATGAAGGAGGGAAGGGGAGAGGGATGGGAAGGGAGGGAGGTGGTTCAGTAGAAGAAGTGTTAATGGTAGTACCACACCCATGGAGCATATTGCAAGGGTAAAGTCAAATCTATCAAATATAGAACACAAATGTCTTAACACTGTGATTAAGTAAATGAGGTGACATCTATGTTAATTAGTAGGATGTAAGCACTCCAATTTGTACAAATAATCAACACATTGAATCCCACAAAGGCATAAATGTATTCATATCTATGTATATATGATTGAATAAAAAAAAAACTGGGATAAAAAACAAAGTTCTGTTATCAGTTATTATATAACTTCACTCTGAAATATTAGCAAATTCCATTGTACAAGAAAAAAAAATACTTGTAAATGTATTTTAAAACAGATAATGCAAAATACAGATAATATAGAAATACTATTGTGACTATTTTTAAATTTTTTTTATTTGTGACTATTTAAAAATAATACAAATTAATAACAAGAATAAGGATACCAATAGAAAGATAAGTAAAGGCTAGAAATAGAAAAAAATAGTAATTCTATGAACAATTCTGCAGCCTTGATAATAGTCAAAGGCATAGACCTTAGGACAATGAACAATGATCTATTTTTCGTATTGGACTGAAAAACTAAAATTAGTAATATTTTTCATAATTGGTAAGGGTTTGTGAAATGAATATTCTTTTGTTTTTTAATATTAGAGGGGTACAAATATTTTTGCTACATGGATACCTTTTATAATGCAATTTAGGGCTTTTAGTGTGCCTGTCACCTGAATAGTGTTCACTGAACCTAACAGGTTTTTACTTCCCCCTCCCCCTTCTCCTCTTTGGTTTCCAGTGACTTTTACATCTCCCTGTGCCCATGTGTGCCCATCAATTAGCTTCCAATTATTAGAAAGTACAAGTGGTGTTTGATTTTTCATTCCTGAGATACTTAGAGTAATGGTCTCCAATTATATCCAAGTTGATGCAAAATACATTATTTCTTTTTATGTCTGAGTGGTATTCAATAGTTTGTGTGTGTATGTATATGTATCTATATCCATATCTATATATCTCATTTTGTGAATCCACTCCTAAACTGAAAGGCACTTAAGCTGGTTCCATATTTTTGCAGTTGTGAATTGTGCTATAATAAACATAGGTTTATTTATATTGAGTGCAAGGTCTTTTTGATAAAATGTCTTCTTTTACTTTGGGTAGATACCTAGCATTGCGATCGCTGGATTGAATGGTAAGTCTATATTTCTCTAAGGAATTTCCATACTGTTTTCCAAAGAGGTTGTACTAATCTGTAGTCCTACCAACAGGGTATAAGTGTTCTTTTCTCTCTGCATCTATGCCAATATGTATTGCTATTTTTACTTTTTAATAATGGTCATTCTGGTGGGGATAAGGTGATATCTCATTGTGGTTTTAATTTGCATGAGATAGATATTCTTTACTTTTGGTAAAACTATCCATTTGTACAACCTTCTAAAAGTCTTGCAAATAGATATATAGCCCTTAAAATAATATTATAGTATGACTCAACAATTTACCTGCAGAAATTTCTCCTAAGGAAATAATTGGGTAACATGTTTATTATAAACAAGAATATACCTTACAACATTTTAAATTTCAGTTCTTTAACAGTAAAAAATTAGAAGCACCTAGGATGTTTGTGATCTCTTGTTAAATAAGAAAAACTGTTCAGAGGTTTTACTTACTATTCCTAGAAAGTTTGGACTATCAAGCATGTATATCAAGAATGTTTATATCTAGGTGGCAAGATGATTAACTTTTTAAAAATTTGTGTTTTTTAATTTTTTCTGTGATCTATGTATAATGTTACATTCATAAGAAACTTTAAAATATATTGTGTTAAGTGGAGAAAGCAATATAAACAAATGTTTTATCTCAAAGGCCAACCAAAATGCTTAGAAAAAAATAAAAAACAACTAAAACTAAACTGTTAGTGGTGGTTATCTTTGGTAGATGAAATTATAATCTTTTTTCCTATTTGTACATATTTTTCTATGCTTCCTATAACTCTAAAATAATTATTTTGTTTTTGTAATAAGGCAGAGTTCCATAAAGAAACATAAAGGAAAGTAACCTTTATTCTATAAATTACAAATTTTCTCCTTTGCTTTAGTTTGTTAATCTGTAGATTCACATATAACCCCTGTAGGGGCTCATTGGATCATGTTGTTTTCCTATCCATGTTTTATATTCCCTTTAGGAGGCTTATTTTGAGGAAATACACAAATTAAGACTATGAATTAAGAAATGGGAGTAAAAAGAGTTCTAACTCATGGTACCATGCTTCCAACTATTCCAATTTTCAGATGTTCTTTTGTGTCAAAGGCAGGACTGTGTCGGTTTATGCTTCTCACTTCATCCCCTTGAGGCTGAGCTGATCAAATGGGAAGAAAAAGATAACTGTTCCCACTAGAATAAGGTTTGAAAGAATCCTGTATTCCTCCTCCTTCATTTTCTTCTGAAGTTTTAATGTTATTCATTTATCTTACTGTTTTGTAAAAATGATATACGCTTATCATAAAAATGCAAGCAATAGAGAAAAATACAATGAGGAAAGTAAAAAATTATTGTAAATCACAACACTGAAGTATCCATCATTAACCACTAGTGAATATCACCCAAAATCTTTCTCTCTCTCCTCTCGCTGTCTGGATATCTTCAGAGAACATGGAAGATGACTAGATCAATTCCAAGAAGTCATTTTAGAAAAAATGGCATCAGTCTTTGTACTATATTTATATATATTTTTTGAAACAGTTTCACTTTTTTTTGCCTTCTCACCCCTGTAAGTGCTGCGGTGTCATATTTCACAGCAATCTCAAACTCTTGGGCTAAGGCGATTCTCTTGCCTCAGCCTCCTGAGTAACTGGGACTATAGATGCCTGTCCCGCTATTTTTAGAGTTGTGGTCTTGCTCTGGCTCAGGCTGGTCTTGAACTGGTAACCTCAGGCAACCCACCCACCCCAGCCTGCCGGAGTGCTAGGATTATAGGTATGAGCCACAGCACCTGACCTTTTTTTTTTTTTTTTTAATAGTGAATTCACTTTAACTTAAGTGAAGGAAAAAAGTGAAATGGAAATAATTTCTAAATTTCAAATCAATATTTCATCATCAGAAGATATCATAGGTCTTTAAAAGTTAAGGAAAAACAGATTAAACAAAACTTTGAAAAGTTAGTTATGTATGTATATATATCCATAATGTTTAACTGTTTTGTATTTTGCAATATAGTCTTTGAAACATATATTTTAAAGCTTACCCCTAGAATTATAATTTTAGGGTTGAATTAAAGAAAACCACTGCAATATTAGTCATTGAAGGTCAATGAATTGATTAATATTATTAAGAAAAAAGAAGCAAGTCAGGAGAGAGGTACTCTTCAGCACGCACCACCACCTGTGGATTCCAACATCCCTGACACGGGTCAGCAAGTCACAAGGTTTACACAGTGTCAGTGACTGACTGAGGTACAACACCAAGACCCCAATCATCAATTTGGGATAACTCTGAAAGGTCACTCCCTGGCAAGAGCTCCCTGTGGGACTGAAGGAGGTTCAGTTGCAGCAGGATTGCAGGTCAGCTTCACCTTTGCCCCCATCTTGCTTTCCTCGCTTTACCACAGCTGTGTCTCTTGATACCATTCCCTAAAACACCTCTGCAGAAAATATAAGACAACTTTCTTACTAATGAGAAATAACACGTGGGAGAGTATAATATGCACATTAGAGTTTTTTATAAAAATGTTTTAATTTAAAGGATTACCTATTTCTTTTTTTGGTATGTATATAAATGTACATTTTGTAAAGCAAATTCATAGTGATGATAAGTGACAATAATAATGTATAACCTCATCTCTAGAATGTTTTTCTAAGACAAACAGCAGATAAGGAATGCAATGTAAATTCATAACTATGTTTATTTTTCCTGCTTGTGACCATGCCAGGAGTAATGACAGACAACTATGTGTCCAAGATGACCTCAGCACATAATCTCTGGCACAGAGAATGACCAGCGAATTTCTTTCCCCATGATTTCATTCTATTTCTTCTATTCATTTCTCCCTGCCTCAGAAGCTCATTATACCATCATCAGCATGAGGAGAAAGTGCCACATAAAGGGGGTAAGCTAGAAGCTGTGGACCCCTGCTCACATGGCCAAATTCCAAATGAGCTGGTTGCCCAGGTGACTCTTACGGCTGAACCAGAGCACACCTTTTAACTTTATCTCTTCTCTTTATCTCTTTATCATAGTGACTCTGCATGTTCTCTAAAACACACTTTGTATATTCTTGTTTGATTAAATAGGGGCATATTTTTGAGCATGTATGATAATAAAACTAGTTATTTATAACCTTCTTTATGGCTATGTTTTATGCATATGGTATTTAATACCTTTCTTTCTAACAGGCTACTAAATATTCTCTTCTTCATGAGGGCACTGTCTTTATTATCCTATAATCTCTTCCAAGCTTACTCTTTTCTCCCAGCCCAGGTCACCCTCACTTAGTCAGCGTAGTGTGTGTCATCCACTATCTTTCCAACCTATGGCTATGCTCTGCCTTTTTCAGAGTTTTCCTTTTGATTCTCAAAAGACTTTTCTTCTTTCAACAAAGCCCATTTCTTACAATTCAGAAGTTTTGTGTTTCAATACAATTGCTTCTGTTAATAGTTTTTAAGGCCTATTTTAGAAGTGAAAAAACTCAACATTTACTGTTTCTCTTGCTTTTTTTGATATAAGAAATTTAATTCCTTTAAAGACAACATGAATGTTTCTGACCCACTAGAATAGGGACCATCATATATGAAGTATAGAAAATGATTATTTTAAGGTACTTTATTTGGCTACTAAATAAAACAAATAGTCAATGAGGCTGTGTTACAATTCACATTCTGATTATGTGTTTTCTGGTTGGAGAGACTGCTTCAAAGTGTTCAGTCACTTCCTGTGATGCGTATGTGGGTCATTATAAAAGTTTTCAGATATACAAAAATCAAAAAACATGAAGTCTTCATGGATGGAAAAAAAATGAAGCCCTCCCAACAATCCAGTAAGCTGAACAAGTTGAAACTTGCACAGGTGAAATCAGAAAGGATGCTATTGACTTAGATACTTTTTTTTTTTTTTTTTTTTTTCCAGTTTAATGTGAGGGTACAAACAACCAGGTCACAATATTTGAATTTGTTAGGTAGAATCAATCTTGTAGTGTCCTGCAGCCAAAAGGTGTGCCACACACCCCTACATTGTACCCATTTGTGGGAGCACATCAATCCCCCCTCATCTCCTCTCCCCCTCCCTCTTTCTTCCTCATTCCAACATGAATTGAATTGAATTGAATTTTACTATTACGTAGGCACAAATTAGATCATCTGCTTTCATATTAGTATTGAGTACATTGGATATTTGCTTTTCCATTCTTGTGATACTTTACTAAAAAGAATGTGTTTCAACTCCATCTAGGTTAATACAAATGATGTAAATTCTCTACTTTTTATGGCTGAATAATATTCCATTGTATACATATACCACAGTTTGTTAATCCTTTCTGGAGTTGATGGGCCTTTCGGTTTATAAACTGAGCTGTGACAAACATTCTAGTGAAAATGTCTTTATAATAAAATGATATTTTTTCTTTGGATAGATGCTTAGTAGTGAGATTGTAGGGTCAAATGGGAGGTCTAAATTTAAATTCTTTGATGATTCTTCATACATCTTTGCAAAGTGGTCGTCTTAGTTTGCAGTCCCACCAACAGCATAAAAGTGTTCCCCTTGCTCCACATCCATGCCAGCATCTGCAACTTTGGGACTTTGTGATATGGGCTAATCTTATTGGGGTTAGGTGATATCTCAGGGTAGTTTTGATCTGCATTTCTCTGACAATTGGAGATGATGAGAATTTTTCATGTTTGTTCGCCATTCATTTGTCTTCCTTAGAGAAGGTTCTGTTCACGTCTCTTGCCCAGTGGTAGATGGGATTGTTTGTTATTTTTTGTTGTTGATTAGTTTGAGTTCTCTATAGATTCTAGTTATCAAGCCTTTGTCAGATTCATAAGATTCAAATATCTTTTCCCATTCTGAAGGTTGTCTCTTTGCTTTGATTGTTATGTTCTTTGCTGTACAAAAGCTTTTTGGTTTACTTAAATCCTATTTTTTTTTTTTTTTTCTTGTTGCAATTGCTGCTGAAGTCATCTTCAGAAAATCCCCAATTTGACATCCTCAAGAGTTTTTTTCCATGCTTTCTTCTAGGATTTTTATTGTTTCATGTCTTGGCTTTAAATCCTTTATTCATCTTGAGTCAAAGGTGCAGGTCCAGTTTCATTCTTTTACATGTGGTTATACAGTTCTCTCAACACCATTTACTGAATAGGGATTTTTTTCCCCCAGTGTATGCTTTTGTTTTGTTTATCAAACATCAGATGGCTATAAGAGACCGGTTTCATCTCTTGCTTTTCTATTCTGTTTCATATGTCTATGTCTCTACTTTTGTGCCAATACCATGTTGTTTTGATCACTGTGGACCTGTAAGATAGACCAAAGCCTGTTAGAGTGATGCCTCCAGCTTTGTTCTTATTACTAAAGATAGCCTTGGCATATACAGGTTTTTTTTCTGGTTCCATATGGAATGAAGAAGGATTTTTCCCAGATCTTCAAAGTATGATGTTGATATTTTAATAAGGATGGCATTGGATCTATAGATTTCTTTTGAGTATTATAAACATTTTAACAATGTTGATTCTTCCCAGGCAAGAGCATGGTATGGTTTTCCATTTTGTGATGTCTTCTGCTATTTCTTTTCTTGGGGTTTCATAATTCTATTTGTAGAGGTAAAGGACCTTTTGTTAGGTGTATTTAATTTTCTTTGAAACTACTGTGAAAGGAATTGTGTCTTTGACTAGCTGTTCGCATTGGCAGTTATTGACGTATACAAAGAATAATGGTTTGTAGACATTAATTTTATATCCTGAGACATTATTCTGTTTCTTGATCACTTCAAGGAGTCTTGTGATTGAGTCTCTAGGGTTCTCTAAGTATAAGATCATATTATCAGCAAAGAGCAAGAATTTGACCTCTGCTGCCTGCATTTGGATTCTCTTTTGTAACCTTCTCTTGCCTGATTGCATTGGCTAGGACTTCCAGCACTGTGTTGAATAGTAGTGGCAATAGAGGATATCCTTGTCTGGTTCCAGTTGTAAGTGGAAAAGCTTTTGGTTTTATTCCATTCAGGATGATATTAGCTGTGGGTGTGTTGTAGATGGCTTTAATCAGTTTTAGAAAAGTAACACCTATGCCTATATTCGTAAGTGTTCTTGTTGGGGAAGGATGTTGAATTTTATCAAATGCTTTTTCTGCACTTATTGAGAGGATCATATGGTCTTTGTTTTTGCTTCTGTTGATATGGTGAACTACATTTATGTATTTGTGTCTGTAAAACCAGCCTTGCATCCTTGGGATAAAGCCTACTTGATTATGATATATAATTTTTTAAAAATGTGTAGCTATAATCTATTTGCTAAGATTTTATTGAGTGTTTTTATATCTGTATTGATTAGTGAAATTGGTCTGTAGGTTTCCTTTTGGGTAGGTCCTTTCCTGGTTTTGGTATCTGGGTGATGTTTGCTTCATAGAATGTGTTTGGAAAGGTTCCTTCCTTCTAAAAGTTTCTGAATACTTTCTGCAGTATAGTTAAAAGATCTTCTTTGAATGTTTTATAGAATTCTGGGATGTAGCCATCTGGTCCAGGGCTTTTTTTTTTTTTTTTTTTTTAAGATTTTTTAATTGTTTCTTCAATCCCAGTGCTTGATATTGGTCTGTTCAAGAGATCTATTTCTTCCTGGTTAAGTCTAGGGAAATGGTGTGATTCCAGATATTGGTCCATTTACTCCCCATTGTCAAATTTCTGGGCATAGAGTTTATTGTTGTAGTCAAAGATAATCTCTTGTATCTCTGTGGTATCTGTTATTTCTCCTTTTTTCCTTTCTGAATGAGATTGTTAGAGATTTTACTTTTCTGTTTCTAGTTAATCTCTCCAAAGTTTTATCAATTTTATTTATCTTTTCAAAAAAACAATCTTTTTTGTTTCATTTATTTTCTAAATGATTATTTTGTTTTTAATTTCATTTATTTTTGATTTCATTTTGGTTATTTCTTTTCTTCTGGTAGGTTTGCAATTAGATTTCTCTTCCTTTTCCATTTCCTTAACATGATTCATTAGTTTGTTGATGTGCTCTCTTTTTGTTTTTCAGATGTAAGCATCTTACGTGATATATTTTCCTCTTAGGACTGCTTTTGCAGTATTCCACAGACTTTGGTAACTTATAGCTTCATTGTTGGTATGTTCATAGAATTTAACAATTTCGTTCTTTATATCTACCTTGACTCAACTGTCATTCAACATAAGGATTTTCATTTCCATGCCTTTGTGTGGGGATGAAAATTTTGTTGGAGTTGAGTTCTACCTTTATTATCTTGTGGTATGAGAACATACAAGGTGTAATTTCATTCTTTTAATTTTTTTGAGGTTTGATTTGTGTCCTAGGATAAGATCTATTTTGGAATATGTTCCATGGGCTGACAAGAAGAATGTTGTATATTCCTTAGCATTAGGATGGTATGTTCTGTTGTCTATTAAGCCCATTAGTTCTAGGGTCACATTTATGTTCCTAGTATCTTTGTTTATTTTCTGTTTATAGTTTCTGTCCAGTTCTTCTGGGAGGAGGGGGTTAAAGTCCCTAGCTATTATGTTATTATGGGATATCATATTTCTCAGACCAATAAATATCTATTTCATAAACCTGGGAGTACTTTAGTTGAGTACATAAATATTTAGAATTGAAATGTTTTCTTGATGTATTGTTCCCTTGACCAATATGAAGTGACCATGTTTGTCTTTTTTTCACTTTAGTTGCTTTAAATACACTTGTATCTGAAAATAAGATTAAGACTCTTCCTTTCTTCTGATTTCTATTTGCCTGAAATATTATTTTTCATCCCTTTACCCGAGTCTTGTTTTCTCCTCCAAGGTTAGATGTGTTTCCTGGAGACAACATATGAATGATTTGTGATTTTTATCCAATCAGCTAGCTGTGCCTCTTCAGTGGGAAATTCAGGCCATTAACATTTATTGAGAGAATTGATAAGTGTGGAATTCTATTCATCTTATTTTGTGAATGTCCATTGCTTAATTTTATCCTTTGTGCCATTGTAGAAGCTAGGTTTTGACCTTTATTTTCTGGGTGTTTGCTTTGCTATTGGTCCATTGTAATGGTCAGTGTAGAGAATAGGTCTAAGTATTTCCTACAGAGATGATCTTGTTGTGGTGAATATCAATTTTTGCATATCAGTGAAAGATCTGATATCTTCATCAATTTTAAATCTTAGTATTGAAGGATACAGAATTCTGGTCTGAAGATAGTTTTGTTTAAGAAAGTTAACGGTGGATGACCGTTCTCTTCTGGCTTGTAAAATTTCAGCTGAAAAGTCCTCTGTCATCCTGATGGATCTGCCCCTATAGGTCAGTGGCACTTTCTTCTGGCTGCTTGCAGAATTTTCTTTCATCTTGACTGTGGACAGGTTTATTGCAATGTCTCTTTGGGATTTTCTATTTCTATTGATATGACCTGAGGTTTGATATCTCTGAAAGGAGTGTTTCAGAATCTTTAGTGAGACTTTGGAAATGTTCATTTATGATATCTTCCAGTAGGGCTTCCATTCCCTGGGATACTCTTCTTCCCCCTCAGGGATATCTGTAATTTGAATGATTGAATGCTTAAATAAGTCGCATAATTATCTGAGCGAATGTTTTGCTTTCTTTCTCTACTTTTCTGTATCTTTAACTATATGGGTTAGCTCAAGAGCTTTATCTTCTAGAGAGTCTTTCTTCTCCATGACCCAATCTGTTATTGATACTTTCTACTGCGTCTTTAAGTTTCCAGATTAACTCCTTCAATTCCTTAAGCTCCACTATAGCCTGTCTATATTCTTCATATCTTTTATCCATTTTTTAGTTCTGTTTTTCCAGTTTCTTCTTAATTTCCTTTATTGCCTTTACCATCCCTGTTTCAAATTCCCTTTTTGTTATTTCCATTAATTCTTTCTAGGTGGAATTCTCTGCAATAGCTGTCTCATGGTCCCTTGGAGGATTGCTCTGTTTTGGTTTTACGTGTTGCCAGAATTTTTCTGTTGGTTTTTCCTCAGGTGTGTTTTCTTTTTATTCACTTTCTCCCCTACTTTTTCCTTCTCACTACCTCATTCACTTTAAATTACCGTGTCTCAGAAGTTAAGTGTTAAAGTGGCCTTTTGATATAAGGCCAAAATGTTGAGAAGGATAAAGTCCGAGAATGGAGAAAGAAAAGAAAAATATAAAGAGAGAAAAACAAAAACAAAAAGAAAGGTGGTGAAAGAAAATAATTAAAGATAAGGAAAGAAGAAGTAGAGAGAAAGAAAGAGAGAAAGAGAAGGAGAGAAAATGAAAGAGAGAAACAGGAGAAATGGTGGTGATCATCAGGATACTATGCTCATACCTATAATTATAGGCCTTTGGAGGTTAGGCTTGGTGCTTCACTTAAAGTTAGGAGCTCCTTACCAGCCTAGGCAAAGGTAAGATACCACATCTGCTAAATATAGAAGAAAAAAAATCAACAGTATGTTGCAACAGGGACCTACCAACGTGGTTTTTCCAAAGGCCAAAGCTAGAAAGACATTCTAGACCATAAGCCTGTGAGCTCCTTAAGCCAGACCAATGCTGTGATTCTAAAACACTCAGAGAAAAGAAGAAGAAAAGAATATATATGAAGAAATTTAAAAATACAGTTCTATATGATAAACAACAAAAAAGGGACATCTTAGCTGTTGTATGAGAAATTAATGTGGGAAAGGTGAGAAAAGTATAATAATCTCTTCCAAAAGAGAGAAAAAAAGCAGAAAAGTAAAGAAGGAGAAAGAATAAAATGAGCTGAGAAACTGTAATAAAAATAGGGGAGTCCTTGCTATTGAAGAAAGTAAAAATGAAAAAATTAAAATATAACCAAACAGAAGAAATAAAAAGAAAAAAAAAAAATAATGAGCACAAAAACAAAAAAGAGGAGAAAAAAGGTAAGAAAAAAATTAGGAAAAACCTCGGCTTATACTCAAGTATATATGGTATGTGTATTTCTACATAAAAAAATATATAACATATGTGTATTATATATATATAATATGTGTAATATGTGTAGTTTTCTCTCTCTCTCTCTCATATATATATATATATATATATATATATATATATATATATATAATCTCATAGCTTGTGCTGTGATATTAGGAAATGGAGCACACACATGCTGCTTTTGCTATATATAACATGAGGGCTGGAAGCCACCTTATGGTTGCAGAGGACATCTCATCCTGCCTTTTGACTTATTTACCTCCATCAGTGCCTGGTTAGTTAGGCATCATTCAGTCCTTGTTGGATTGGGGTCTCGCCAACTTCTTTAGGTGGCATGTCAAATAGTGCCCCCTGCCAACAAAGTGGCCTTTTAGGGTCTGCTCAGCTTACTTCAAGGATGGTTGTCTGAGCTCAGCAAGTACACCACAGCCAGCTGTGCACTATGACGCTGTGGCCTGTTTCTCCACAGGGCCTTCCCACAATGGCAGTGCCCAGCTAGTTGCCAACACAATGGGAGACCCCCCACCCCAATCTGGTATTCATTCCTAGCTACTGGAAGCTGTTTGAGTCTACTCACTCTGTCAAGTCTTCCAAGGCAGCTCCAACAGTTTAGTCCAAAATAAAAACTTCAGGACAGCCCATTCCTGTCCCCAGTTCTCTATGTGAAGGCTGGCTGGCCAGCTCCTGCCTGTATGCAAATACTTGCCTTTGTTATCATTTTCCTTAGCTCTAGACCTCCTCACTGTTTTCTGAAGTCCATCACTGCTTTACTGTGCTCTCAGAGTGATGTTCCTGGGTAAGTTTCCCCTGCCAGAGGTTGCTGGAGATTTTGTTCCCCTGTCTTGCTTCAGCCTTCCAAGTAGCTGGGACGATAGGCAACTGCCACAATGCCTGGCTTTTTTTTTTTTTTTTTTTTTTTTTGGTTGTAGTTGTTGTTTGGCAGGCCTGGGCAGCTCTGGTGTATGTGGCTGGTGTCATAGCTGCTGAGCTACAAGCACCAAGCCTGACTGTGATTCTTGAAAGTGAAATAATGTACCATAACACAGTCTATCTCAAAACTTTCATAGTGACTCATATATACCATTATTCACCCCCCTTATAGATAATCTTCCAGAACCTTTTTCTATACTCTTCCCTCCTGAACCCAGTCACCTCTTCTCAAAATTCCATTCAGTTCTGCTGTTTGATCAATATTAACCTGAAGGATTAAATCTATTACCCAGCACCTTGGTCTTTCGGGCTTAATCTTTAAATGGGGTTTGATAAAGGAAGCATACATACAAATTCAGAGATTCTCCTATGACATTTCCCTCTAATATTCCCTAGTGTTGGCTCATGAAATCCACAGGCTTTGCAGAATATATTTAGAATCACTGTCTTCCCTTAATGTAGCATGTAAAGGGTCTTAAAAACTTTAAGAAAGATGCAGATGAAGCTTTGTAACCAGCCATAGATATCCATATTCTCAACAAGCTGCTTTCTATTTCTAATTAAGCCCTAATTAGAAGCCATAATTTAACTGAGCTGCATTAGTACTTCCTATGAGCTATGAAAAGCTTACTGTGGCTGTTTAAAATCCATGGGTATTGAGATAATACCAAAGCTGTTTCACCTGGATGTGAAGAGACAAATATAGAAAAATCTCCTATATATGGTAGTAATTTTTTTATGTTTCATAAAATAGGCTTTCCACAGCCTATCAAGTTTATCCCCTTTTTAATCAAATTTTCACTGTTCTCATTGTTATCATTTAAAAATATGGCCCTGCAAGCCCAGCCCTGAGCCTGAGAAATAGTTTGGTGGACCCATCCCAGAAGATAAGTCCCAAACACTGTCTCATGTACTCTTGCCTCTGGCCGGAAGGATAGCCTAGGGGATGTGTATGAGCTGTCTGAGAAGCCCCAGGCTCACATGCTGGGCCAGAGAAACAGGCTTGTGTACCTGTTCCTCGTAGACATACCCCCACACCAGTCAGGCAGCCATGCTCCTGTGCCCTCAGCCAGAAATCAGTATAGCAGACCAGCCTCCTGGAGACTGGCCCCCAAGTTGGCCAAGCAGTATGTGCCAACACTTCCAGCCTAAGAACCAGCCTTGCAGATTTGCCTTGGGGGGACCCTTCTTTGAGCTTGCCAAATCACCACTGCCCCTACCCTTGATAGTAGAAATAGTCTAGAGGCTCTTATCCTGGAGATCCAGGTCCTCAAAGGCCAACCTACACTGTGCTCCCATTTCCATGGCCTATGGAACAGTCTGGTAGCCCTGAATCTGCCAAGTCCTCTGGTCAACCCACGTGCACACACTTGGCAGACCTATTTCTGCAAAGCTATGCCACCACTGCCACAAATTTTCACAGCCTAGACCACAGAGGCTCTCATCAGTATCACTAATGTGTCTTATAACTGAAGAAACTGCACAGAGGTTACTGTGTCCACTTAGAACCAGAACAACACGCCCCACCCAAAGAATACCATAGGACCCTAATAGACTTGATTCTGCAACAGACTAGACCAAGCAAAAGAAAGCATTTATAAACTTGAAGACAAGTCTTTTGAAATAACTCAAGTAGGTGAAAATAAAAAGAATGAAGAAAGCCTCTAAGACTCATGGAGCACTATGGGGGATTTTAAGGAGAAGAGATGGAGATGGGAAAGGAAAAAGGTGCAAAAAACCTATGTAATGAAAAAACTGAAACTTAAGAAGAAATCCTGTCATTCATAGCAACATGGCTGAACTTGGAGGATATTATGTTAAGTGAAATAAGCTGGAGACAGAAGGATAAGTATGGCATGTTCTCACTCACACGTAGAAGCACAGAGTAGAACAGGGGTTACTAAAGCCTGGGAAGGTAGTGGAAATGTTGGTTAAAGGATATAAAATTACAGCTAGATGGGAGGACTATGCTTTAGTGTTCTATGGCACTATAGAGTGAATGCAATTAACAATAACATATATTTTCAAATAACTGGAAGAGAATATTTTTAGTGTTCCCAAAACATAGAAATATCAAATGTTTGAGGCGATGAATATGCTAATTACTCTGATTTGACCGCTACACATTCTATGTATCAAACGTACACCATAAATATGTACAGTTATTATGTTTCAGTTAAAAAGCAAATAGAACATAGTCCCAATTGTCTCACACCCTTGAGTCCTCCTATAGCATTAAATCTCTATTGGTTAAAAAATGGTTCTAAGTTATAGTCACCTAACGCGTGTGACCCTGCCCAGCCTTTGCAAATCATTCCTTTTGTGTACACCTTCTCTCTCAGTAGCTATCCTCACCTATATCACTTTTAGGCCACACTCAGTTCTTGCCATGCCATGAACCCAGAGATGACATCTCTCCTGTTTTCACACATCCCATTTTCTAGATGAACTATCCTTCCTCTCCTTCTACATCACAATGACCAATCAGCTTTGAGATGGCAGAGTGATAAAGTGTGAACTCTGGTTTAGACAGCGTTGCTGTTGAATGCCAATTTGCACACTACTTCCTAGCTGAGTTAGTTTGTACAAGTTACATCCTTCTCCCCGTCCCACTCAAAAAACTAGGTTTTCTCTTCTGCTCAGATGAAAAATAAAAGCAAGGACAAATAGTTATATGTTTATGGTCATGATCAAAGAGAAGAAAATTCAGTGAAACTGGAGACTATTACTTAGAGTTATCATGTGGGGTAACATTTTGTATTTCAGGTTAGTGTCAACTTTTTCATACTACAATGTAGAAGTCATACAACTGTCAGAGGGACTTGAGAAATGCAGTTTTCCTAACAGGCCAGTTGTAATTGGCTTCCCTTATAGGTAGGCATAGCAAGTGTCAATACTCTCCAGACAAAGACCACCAGGAGCAAACCTGCAGTTGAATAAGTTGGTTTTACTACTTATTTGTAGAGAGGGAGAACACTCTTCCCAATGAAGCTTGGGCCTTTTCAATAAGGGGCTACTAGAAAGAATGTGATGTGAGATGTGGGCTTTGGTTGGGCAATTGTAAGAGGACCTGAAAAATTGGAGGTTTACCCTATATTGGATGCTATAGAAGAACAGAGTGATACCATGGTTGGGAATCTCAATCTTATATATCAGGCTCAGGTAAAAATGAAGCTAGAGTTGGTAAAGAAGCAACAGTCACTCGTGTTAGCTATGAAAGGGACATGTTTGGTATTTTGTGGGATGTATAGTTACTTTGTGTTTATCTGCGTTAGACAAAGTTAGGAAGTTTTGTTTCAGTGTATCAAGGACTCAGAGTGATAATGTCTGATACTGGTATTCTGTGAGACTGTTTATGAGCAGCAGATAGTAGCATGGTCTAGGTGTGAGTTACAGGCCAGCTTCTGACTTCACTAAAGTCTAGTTGCAAATGTCAGATCAGTTCCTAGATGTTATGGCCTGTTTTCCTTTTTCTGTTTACCATGAAACAGAAAAGTGAGAGATCATATAAAAAGTATTTTTGTGCCCTGTGGCATTTTAAAATTTTCTGTATAGTAATTACATATAAAGGTGATCACCTCTCTGGAATCTTCTAGGTGAAACTTTCATTTAGAGATGATAGGAGCCAGAGAGGGGCTGAAATTTACAAAATACCCTACAAAAACTTTACCCTACAGAACAGAGAACACTAACTTTGGAAAGTGTTGTTAGAAGATGTCAGGCTAAGAGAGGATCCACAGTAAGAATTCAGGCACAGAGCTATTTGTTCCATTTTGCCTACTGACTTCTGGTCTGCCCTCCACCTGTGTGGAGCCTTCTGGGTCTGCCTCGCCATGGACCACTGTTAACCTGTAGCTAAGTATGCTTCTGTTTCAGGAATGCCATGTTTAGTGGTAACTTTACTTCCTCTATATAAAGTCTTATATCTTTCAAACTGTGAAACTTAGTATATAATTTTTAAGACACACAAAATTCTAAAGAAAAATATAACTAATATTAATATGCCTACTATTTGACTTAAAAAAATAAAAGATTGACAACCCAGATTTCTTTTCTATAGCCCTCCCTTAGACCAGTAAGACTGGTTACTCTGTCTTACACAGAAGTAACCAGTATCCCGAATTTGGTTTCTCTTTCTCATATATTTATTTATATTGTTACCATTTATATATAGTCACTGAGGGTCTGCTTATACTTTCTTCTTCTGGTTAGATGGTTCTGTCCCTTGGCAGTCCTGAACATTTTTATTGAAAGTAGTACATCATGTTTAAAAATTGCAAAGATGATAAGTTCTACAAAAGAGGGTCAATCTTTCTTTTCTTTTAATTTTTTAAATTTGTCTTCCATTTATTTTCATATATATATATTTTAATTTTCATATATATATGCTAACAATATAAATTTATAGTATCACAAAGCAATGTGTTGTGCTGCTTTGAATGGTTTTAAATTTTATATGAAGAGCTTCATAAATCTTTAACTTACATCTTCTGTTTATCATGTTTGTGAGATTCCCCAATGTTGACACACATAGCTCTTCTTTATTCATTTTCCTTGTTATCTACCAATTCTTTTTATGAATATACTCTAGTACATTACAGATTTTCCCATGTTGAACATTAGAATTGTTTGAGTACTTTTTAGTTATTGTTGCAAAAAATATTTCTATGAATATTGTCAGACACATTTCCTATAGTACAGGTGGGTGAAATTCTCTAGGATTTATATGTAGGAGTGAAATTTCTGAGTCATAGAGTATGTGTCTATAGCTTTAATTCTTTAAACTGATCACAGCAATTTACCCACCCACCACAAGTACAGGAAAGTTTTCCAATCTCTACATTCTTCTAATGTTGGTTATTATCAGACTTTAACATTTTTGTGATATGATGAGGTGAAATGATATAATTTTTGTTGTCATTTATATTTTCCTACTTGCTGTATTTCATTTATACTTTCATTTTCCTATTTCATATTTACTGTAAAATTAGGCAATTTTCACATGGTATTTGTCACTCATGGGTTGGTCACTTGAATTGGCTGCTCTTATTGTTTGCCTGTTTTCTTTTTTGAGACAGAGTTGCACTATGTTACCCTGGGTAGAGTGCTGTGGCATCACAGCTCACAGCAACTTCAAACTCTTGTGATTAAGAGATTCTCTTGCCTCAGCCTCCCCAGTACCTGGGACTATAGGTACCTGCCACAATACCAAACTATTTTTTGGTTGTAGTTGTCATTGTTGTTTGGCAGGCCAGGGCTGGGTTTGAACCTGCCAGCTCCAGTGTATGTGGCTGGTGCCCTCGCTGTTGAGCTACAGGCGCTGAGCCTGTTTGCCTATTTTTATTGTACTGGTTTGCCTTTCATTCATTAAAGGAGTTATTTGCATGAACCACAAACAATGTGGTATTGCTTGTGTAGCTGCAAGCATCATCTTGTCATCTGTGGGCTTTCTCCTAATTCTTTGCTACATTTTTCATTTTTAATAAAAAGAAGTTTATCTTTTTTTTTTTTTTTTTTGAGACAGAGCCTCAAGCTATCACCCTGGTTAGAGTACTATGACATCACAGCTCACAGCAACCTCCAACTCCTGGGCTCAAGCAATTCTCCTGCCTCCACCTCCCAAGTAGCTGGTACTACAGGTGCCCGCCACAGCGCCTGGCTATTTTTTGATTGCAGCCTTCATTGTTGTTTGGCAGGCTCAGGCTGGATTTGAACCCGCCAGCTCAGGTGTATGTGGCTGGTGCCTTAGCCACTTGAGCCACCGGTACTGAGCCGGAAATTTATAATTTTGATAGAGGCAAATTATCCCAGTGTCTAAGACTGTGTAAGGAGCATCCTACGATTTAGTGCTTAAAACAATAACATTTTATCATCTCTCCTGGCTTCTGTGGGTTAGGAATTTTTGAAGGGCTGTACTGAGTGGTCTGGTTCTGAGTCTCTTGTATGTTTGCTGTGGGATGGTGGCTAGCACTGGAACGGTATGGAACTGGCTTGGCATTTTTCTCGTTTCGTTAGAATTGTTCTCTCTGATGCCCCTTTGAGAGCTTTTGTGGGTTTTGCCACTGAGTCACAGCATTGGGGTAGCTGGATCACTTACTTGGCAGGCAGAGGCTTCAGTGTGATGTAGAACCTGTCTTGCCCAGCCTTGTCTGCTGACTCCAATGCATCAGTCACTGTGGCTCTGCCTATACTTTCTTCTTCTGGTTATATAGTTCTGTCCCTTGGCAGTCCTAAACATTTCTATTGAAAGTAGTACATTGTGTCTAAAAATTGCAAAGACAATAAGTTCTACAAAAGAGGATTCAATCTTTCTTTTTTAAAAAAAATTTTTAAAGTTTATCTTCCATTTTCTTTTTTAAAAGATTTTTTCCATTAAATCATATCTGTGTACATTTACGGGGTACAACGTGCTGATTTGATATACAATGTGGAAAGCTTAAATCAAACTGATTAACATAGCCATCATCTCCCTTATTTCTTGTGGTAAGATATTTATACTATACTCTTAGCAGTCTTGAAACATCTTTCTTCTTCTGGACAGGTTGAGAACCACTGTTCTAGACTGAGAATGGAAACAGATTACTGTAATGCAGTTAAGGTCTGAATTGAGTTGACCTTGGATTAGAGTTTTGGTAAGACTTAATCTGCCTCTGTTCAACTCCCATTCTTTGGATATAGCCTTTCAGTAATTTCAACTGTGTTTTTATCCCGAGGGTCATTCTCCTGATGAAGACAATGCTTTTCTGCCTCTGGATTTTGGCAAAAGCCTTGAGAGGAAAACCAATTGTGTCTGAGGCATTGATTTTATTTTTACAGACACTAAAACTGAAAGCTCGTCTAGTTTTTCCCTCACCAGGCCTAAGCTCAGAAAAAAAGTGGTATACACTTTCAATGGAGTATTATTCAGCCTTTAAAAAGGAGAAAATCTTGCCATATGTGATAACATGGATAAACTTGGAAGACAATATGCTTAGTGAAATAATCCAGTCACAGGAAAGCAAATGCTGGCCAATTATACTTACATGAGGTAGCTAAGAGTCAGATTCACAGAAATAGATAACAGAGCAGTGATTCTTAGGGGCTGGAGGGAGAGGACAATGAAGAGTTGTCGTTCAATGGATATAAAGTTTCAGACATGCATGATGAATAAGTTCTAGAGATCTCTGTACAGCACAGTGCCTGCAGTCAGTAATACTATATTCCACACTTAAAATAATTGGTCAAAGGGGTAGATCTTCTGTTATGTGTTCTTATCACCAAAAAACAAAACAAACAAACAAACAAAACCCCCATCAACTCCACAACAAGGAAGGAGGGAATTACAAGAGATAGCAGACATGTTTGCTGTGATGATCATTTCACAGCTGTATGTCCAAACCCATCAAATTGTATACTTGTATGTATACTTTTTACATATCAATCATACCCCAATAAAGTTGGGATTTCTTTCTTTCTTTCTTTCTTTCTTTCTTTCTTTCTTTCTTTCTTTCTTTCTTTCTTTCTTTCTTTCTTTCTTTCTTTCTTTCTTTTGAGGGTCTCACTGTTGCCCTTGGTACAGTGCCATGGCATCACAGCTCACAACAACCTCAAACTCTTGGTCTAAAGCGATCCTCTTGCCTCAGCCTCCCAAGTAGCTGGGACTGCAGATGCTCACCACAAAGCCCAGCTAGTTTTCAGAGACAGGGTCTTACTCTTGCTCAGGCTGTTCTCGAACTCCTGAGCTCAAGCAATCCACCCACCTTTGCCTCCCAGAGTGCTAAGATTATAAGCATGAGCCACCCTTCCTGGTTCCAATAAAGTTGTTTTTTAAAAAACAAGGAAGGGAATATGCCTCACAGCTGACTTAAGATAAAGAAAAAGAGTCCTGAGCAGCATCTGAAAGCTGGAAGATGCGGCAATGGACTCTCCCCTGGAGACTCAGGAAGGAACAAAGTCCAAGGCTTAGCCTTCATTTTTGCCCTGTATGACGCCTTTTGGACTTCTGACGTACAAAATTCTACAAAAATAAATTTGTATTGCTTAAGCCACTAAGTTTGAGGCAATTACTATAACAGTAAAAAACTGTTAGTCTACACTTGCCAGTTCTCTGCCAGACTTCTATTTTCTAAACCAATCAGAGATCTGGGATGACAAATATTCTCGCCATTCCTTCCCTGATAGTCTGGCATGCCTAAAGAAGTTTCAGTACAACTACCTGCCTTGTGAGATACAAGATTTGTCTCTCATTCCTTGCCACTGTTAAACCCAAATAGAGTAGAACCTCCACAGTTGACCACCTCCTTAAGTTGAACTAATATTCACAGAGCAGACATGCACTACACGTGCGTCCATATGTTGGCTGCCTCCATATGTTGATTAGTTTTTTACAGGCCCTTGGGTGGTTGACTTACAGAAGTTCTACTGTATTTAATTTTTTCATGCCAGCTGATGATTCTAGGCAGCCTGGCAATCCCAAGACCACTTTTCTCTTTTGTTTTTTAGCTGTGTCTCATCCAGAATTTCTAGATGTTGGTAACAGGAGAGAGTCAGTTTCTAAAATAAATTGCTTATGACTCAATTTCCTTTAAAATCTGTAAAATGAACATTATAATAGTACCTACATAATAGGATTATAAACATTCAAAAATGTTACAATGATGACAAAGATGATTTCAATGATGATTCTAACTTATGGTTTCCCCAAGATAGCTGAATTAATCATTCTTTCCTCTGCTTTCACACCGGATTTATAAATATATAACTCTGTTTAGTGGTGATATATGACATACTTCAATGAGAATTGCATTAAAAACTATATTTTGTATGGAGAGTTTTAAAATTAGTCTGGTTTCTTTGGGAACTAAAAACGTAATTGATACTATTATTTTAAGTATGTTTGTTTCAGATCTCCATCTTTAATAATATCAAGAAATTTATGCCTTAATTTTGAGACTTTAAAAGCCACAAAAATAAAAGATTGACTTGGAATGATGGAAACTGCACTTTGGAATTAAAATTTTGTGGAAATTGATTTGTGATCTTCACCTTCGGACCAAACTCTGCATTAAAAGGGTATTAAATCAGAGTCATGGCATGGACTGGGGTGAATGGGCTTTCCAGAACACTGGAAATCTGAAGGCAGAGACATTAATCAATGACATTTGGAGAATGACTCTAATCTCTATGTTCAGGGGAGGGCACAGCTTGATGATGCTGAGATTTAAGGACAAAAAAGCCTGCTATAATTCTCTGAGACAGAAATGCATAGAAATTTGGTGTTAGTTCTTTCTGAAAAGTGAAGTAAGTCTAGAGTTTAAGATGCCAGTGAGATAGCAAGTATTGAATTTCTTACATTTGGGAACATCTGAGTTGTAATGACAATACACCTAGTGACTACTGCCTTAGGAGGGCGAAAGCCACACACAATTAAAAATCTTATGTCGTCTCCCTTTCTGTGTTGTCACCTATACTGAATACATTTTTGTATTGTCAGCTAAATAATCTGGAAATTTAATACAGTCTTATAGTAATCTTTAACCTGTGAGAAGGGCAATAGAGCTTTATCTAACATTCTATATAGTCATTTTAAACTATAATTATATAAGCAATAAGACTTCACTACTGTAAATAAAATACAGTGTCATTCTATACTTTTCTACCGTACTCTGGGATTGACTTCAAGTCTCTCTTGTAAATAACTGGTGAAACCAGAGCAGTCTGGGTAGATGAATTTTTATTTTCTGATGTGGTTGATTTTTTTTTTCCCTATTGTTGTTCAGGGTCTGCTGTGTAATTCAGGTCTAATATTTGTACCTTGTGCTGTATCATCTCAGTTTCAAATAAATTAAATGAACCTTACACTAGATCACTTTGTGAGCAGCTGTTTGCTGTTTTGGGTTATGCAGGTGGAAAGTTCATAAACAAATGGACTTAGGTATGGCTGGATCTAGGTGCTCAGGTGTTCCCCAACGTTCCTCTCTTCCCGTCTTTCTATGTTTGTCTTTCTTCCTCTATATTTTCTACTCTTTCTTTTCTTCCTCTGTCTTTCATATATTGACTCTCTGTTCTTCAGTATGGACTTCATTTTCATGAACTTTTATTCCCCCCCTCCAGCAGAAATGCCAGTGTCCAGAAACTCAAGATTTAGATGATACTTATCATAGCTCTTAACTCCACAACAGTGATGCTTTTTCTAATTATTCACGTGTCAAACCTTAGAGAGGATCTCACTGAGCCTCTGTGATCTAATCACTGTGGTCAGATGTGTGAAATGCTCTTTTTGGCCAGAGTAAGACTAATGACTATCCTTGTGGGAAGGCGTGAAGACAAGGTCAATCCTACTCAAACAACAAGGTGGTGAACCCAATAGCCAAGTGGAGCTCTTTTATAAAAAGAAGGTAAGTCATGGTAGATCAAAACCAAGTAATAAAAATATTCTATATAATTCTGTATGTCCCATACTCATCTGTGCTGGAATAATCTTTATATCAGGGCCCTTAAGAAATAGGTAGGTAGTTGTCAGCATCTTGGTTCAGATTTTAAATATTGTCTTCATCAAAGCAGTCCTCAATAGTTTCAGTATAAAATTCTTCAGATACATCTTAACTGCATAGAAGTTAAAAAGGGCATTTCTACTATAATGTACCTTGCAGAAATATCTGCTGGTAATTACTATGAATGACATCTCTCTCCAGTTGTGGGTGTTTCCATTTTCTGGGTGCTTCTTTATTTTAGGTATTCTCTGGCAATTGATTTAAGACAGATACAGCTTCTGGGTTGGTTAGCTTTTTGCTAACAAATGACCTAAGGAAAGTGGCAATTTTTCCCAGTTGTCCACATTTGACTTTTTGCGTCATCTGATTTCAAATTTTATACCCTTTTCATGTCTCCATTTAAGACATTTTAAATTAGTGTTATAATAATTAATGGAAGTTTGACTTTTTAAATTGATTTCTATTTCTTATAATGTATTTCATTAAGTATCACTGCAGTTCGGTTTCCCAATTCTGAGAGTTGGCATAAACTAGCATCTCTGTGCATGAGCAGCACATAATAATGAGAATGTTGGTAATTTCTGATTGGGTCTATTCCTTTCTAGTCCATAACTCAAGCAGTAATATACATTCACAAGCTGTAAATTTTAATAACCTTTCTTAAAAATGAAATAAAGTTTAATTCCTTTAATTATTTAGACAATGATTCATATCTTTAATATCCAACAAAGTTAGGAACCAAAAAAAGTGGCTTCTCTTTTAGGAGGCTGAAAAATATGTGTACAACATTTGTAATCAGTAGAAACATGTTTATATCCAGTGTTCTATATTTCAGTGTTGAGACAAGTGGCCTAGGATGCCCATCTTATCCCATAAATGCCACTACCTCATGTATTGCTACTTCAGTCTCTGGTTCAGCTGCTCAACAATGCATGGTATAAAATCCAATCAACCTTTTCTTTCTTTTCTTTTTTTTTTTTTGGAGACAGAGTCTTAAGCTGTCACCCTGGGTAGAGTGCTGTGGCATCACAGCTCACAGCAACCTCAAACTCTTGGGCTTAGGTGATTCTCTTGCCTCAGCCTCCCAAGTAGCTGGGACTACAGGTGCCCACCACAACACCCAGCTGTTTTTTGGTTGTAGTTGTCATTGTTGTCTGGCAGGCCCAGGCTGGATTCAAACCCACCAGCTCCAGTGTACATGGCTGGCACCCTAGCCACTGAACCACAGGCACTGAGCCCAATCAATCCTTTTATCAAATGATTAATTTTATATTAATATAAATATCCTGCAAGGTAAATTATCAGCAGTCAAGGTTTCTTACAGCTTATCCTTTCATGTCTTCTATAGGCTACAAATAGCACATGTAATTTTAAAAATATTTAAGTTTTTATTAGTCAAAGATGAAATTTTGGATTATATAGGTTTTCTTATATGTGTTGATGTAATTCATTTGGTACACAAAAATTTGAAGGAAGAATAAATCTCCTTTTAGGTTATCCCGAGGAAACCACCATCATTAACATTTAGATGAGCTTTGTGTTTATCTCACACACAAATTTTACATGAATGTGATGATAAAGGTGGATTTGCCATTATTATCTGAAAATGTCGTGAACCTAATCGTTTAGTTTATCTACCAAATTTTTCTGATAATCATGAGTTTTAGGTTCAGAAAGTGTTATTTTTGCTGTGGTTGCATTTTATTTATTAATTTTATTTTAACCAATTGCCATCTATTTTAGCATCTATTGTTTTTCTAGGAGTTTCTTGTTCTGATTTTCCTCTATGTGCTGCTTCTTTCTGGCTCGTTCCCCTAGTTGGGTCATTTTCCTTTGAGTAACTCATCGAGGCTCAGGTGGACACAGTTCTGTCGTGCACCCCAGGGTTGCACACCCTCTCCGGTACTCGCTGTGCTGGCTGCTGCTGGACTCTACCAGTCATACGAGCAGGCATTCTGTCAGTTTCCTCCCCTATCATCGGAAATAAGCTTCCAGCCCCCATTCTCATCAGCTGTAAAAGCTTACAGTCTTCTACCTTTATGAGTATAGAGGACTTTCTCTCTGTAGTTGCTCTGAAGGCCTCACAGACCAGCGTTCTTCCCTAGACATTCATGTTGGCCAGCTCCGGCCCTTCCTCTTCAGAGTCCTTAGATCTCATAGGACCAATTCTCTCTAGGAAACTCTTGCTGATCCCCCACGGTCCCCTTCCACTAGGGCCCAGGCTCTCTGAGTCAGCACAGGAGTGGAAAGATGCCACACAGTTCTTTATGTCTGAATCCTGAACTTTGCTCACTCCCTCCAGGTAATACCTGATTTTCAACTTCAGCCTTTGAGAGAAGCAATTCACTGGAATTGTCTTGGGAGAGTGGCTAGGACTCTTTAAGCCTCTACAGTTCCCACATAACATAGGAAGAATGTTTTCTTATTTAATCTCTACAACACCTCTATGAGAAACATATTTCTGTCATTAAAAATTCAGTTGGTTGGTTGTAAATCTCCTCTAGGAGAACTTTCAACTCAAAAGATAAATGCCATCATTCTGTTTCAGAGCATATCTTAATAACCCCCAAATTCTTTCCTGTTGCATTTCCATAATGCTTTACAATTATTCTTGGAAGCAGCTGCTGCTGTCAATCAAAGTTTGAGCTCAGGATTAAAACTGCTGTCTTTGACATATGGTGTCGCTCATTCATTCAGTTTCCTGGAATATCAGTTTTCTAAGTGGTGAGGATAGACCTGTATATCGCCATGAGGATCAAAGGAGAGTCTATTTGTGAAATCATTCTGCAAACTGCAGACTTCTTTGGCTGTAGAAGAATACATTTTTTCCCCTCTCTTGAGACTGTCTTCTGCTGCTCCAGGCTTTGTTGTTACTTTGTTACTCTTCCCTTATTCATTTGCATTACTATTAAATTTTATAGCTCTGTCTCTTCCAACAGACTATGAGGTTCTTGTAGGTTGGGAATGCATCTTATTGTATGCTAGGGCCTAGAACTAGGTTTGATACAAAATGAATGAATGATTGAAGTCTGTCAGCCATAGCCCTGCCAACATCACCAGTGATCTGAACTGCACTTAGGAAAAGATTCCAACTTCTACATCCAGGTCTACAAAGCTTCTTGTGACCAGGTCTTGCTTATTATTCCAGCCACATCTTGGCAGTTTGTGCTCCATTTCCCTCCACACCTCTTTCTGCTCTTTGGCCACACCAAGAAGATACTGAGAATATCCATTCAGTTCACTGGTGGGGAAGATGACTTTTTGTGCATTATATACATGGTAAGTCTTTTCTCCTATCCCAGAATGACGAACCATGGCTCAGACAAAAATCAATTCTAGACAAGAATATAACCATGTCATGAGGTTTGAAATGTTTTTGGTGACAGAGACTTAAACTTATTTCACACTTTAAGTTTAAGAAAGTATGTCACTTGTATCTTCTTTGAATAATTTGGTTTCTGATCTATAAAATGAATAGATGATTTTCAGAAGTCTTTTTCAACTTTGAGTACATGATTCAAATTTGTTTGTCAGAGGTAGTAATATTTTATCTCTCCTTACTGATTAATTATAGGCTGCATGGAACTAGGGGATAACATTCAACACTGAGTTAAATCTACATGTCGTTTCTTTATAATGAGTTGACAGAAACAACCACAATGCCTTACATTTAACCTCGCAATTGTAATGGGGCTTATCCTGTCAATATTCTCTATCTTTACGGGAACTTCAAGACTCAGAGAAATCAATAATAAAAAGCTTATCAGCACCAGATCTCCCACTTGGGAGTGAAAACTGATATGCCAGTGGGAGAGAGTGAGTTTCTTGAATGCTTAATAATTTCTTCACAGATGTAACTTCTTTTTTTCATGATCTACTTGGTACCTATTATAGGGCTCTGACCTTTAACTGACTTTGCTTTTTCCTTGTATCAACACTTGTGAATTTTCTTTCCTTTCTTTTCCTTTCCTTTCCCTCCCTCCCTCCCTTCATTTCTTTCTTTTTTTTTTTTTTTTCTTTCCTTCTGACATTGGATTACCCTTGAGCAGTACTATGCATCATGGCCTTGTGCAATGCCTGTCTGATCATCTGCAGAAACTTTAAGTGAGCATTCATCTCATTCTTAAATGTTCTCTTGACTGATACCATTAGGATTGGGGGGGGGGGTTGTTTAGTTTTGTTTTTGTTCTCTTTGAAATACTTTATGTAAAGAAGCTTGTTTGGGGATAACAAAAATTTGTTTTCAATTGACTAGTTCTGTGACTTTGAGCAACTAACTCATTTTTCCTGGCTCTTAGATGCTAACTTTAAAACAATCTTGCAGGTAGCCGTGAAAGCTAAACAAAATAACATATGTCTAGCATTCTGCTTGGTTTCTATGGCTTATTAAGATATGATGATCTCAGGTGCCACATTCCTTGGAGCCCCCTCCCCACATCCTGCCTTTTGTCATGAATTCTCAGACTTCATTTAACCGCTTTGAAATTTTACCTTACTTTGCATTTGTCATTATTTCCAAATAGATTCTCTATTACCCTACTTACACCAAGAAGATTGCTATACTTAATTAAAATGTTTATTTTAGGCAATGTCTAAGTCTGCAGATACATAAAAGATACCTTATTTAAAAGAAGACAAATTGCTAATTATATTCCTAACTCTAGCCCACCATTTGTCAATGTTTTTGAATTAAGCTATTGTTTCCAATGTCTCCTGTTAAAATGAATTTGAGGAGGGTTGACTCATTTATTCTTATTCAAAATGAAACATGTTGTCTACTAAGTGGCAATGTGATATGTGTTCAAGGGCAAAGATGCTGGTGCCAAATGGATAGGATCCAAATCCTGGGTCTATCCTCTATTTGGTATGACCTTAGAAAAGTTAATCACTGAGCCTCAGTTTTCTCATTTGTCAAATGAGAATAACAAATAGTTCATTTGTCATAGAATTATCGTGAGCTTTAAATATGCATGTGTGTATATGAATCTTACATACCCATAGTAGAGTCCTACCATAAACACTGTAGAAGTGTTAGGTGTTATCACTATCATCATCATTTCTACTTTATGATACTCACTGTAAGAGACAAAATAATAGAGGATTAGACAATATAGAAAGAGTTTTTCTGGCTCTTGTAAAAATCCAAGCTCTGGTCCAAGAAGTTGTCCAGAGATCTAGATTTTATCTCTTTTATTGATCTCCTATTGCCTAGGACAGAGGCAAATAAACTTTCTTCATAAAAGGCTAACAGTGAATATTGTATCTTGCAAAGTTATATGGTTTTTGTCCCAATTACTCAACTCTTCTCTTGCTATAGAAATGTATAGATGAACAGGTGAAGCTGTGTTGCTGACCTTGCCTCAGCATAATGCTCTCCCTTAGGTGACAAGGGCTAATTCTGCCACCCCAGCCATTCTGGCCTGTGGGGACAGGACAGCAAGAAGTGGGGAGCAACATCTTCTTTTGGAGGGCATTCTCTGGAACTTGTACACTTTAATTGCCACTGAGTCCAATGGTTAGAATTTAGCCCTGGCACAAGAGAACCTCAAAAGTGGGGTCTGTGTTTGGATTGCTGTGTTCCCACATAAAACTTGGGGGATTGTTCTATAAGCGTAGAAAGGAAAGGCAGTGCCCCATATGCTGGAGGTGGGCACTGGCCCCATATGCTGGAGGTGGCAGGTTCAAACCCAGCCCTGGCCAAAAAATGCAAAAAAAAAAAAAAAAAAAAAAAGAGTAGAAAGGAAGAATGGCTATTTGGCAGACAGTTCATGGTTTCTGTCATAATGTTTGCATAGTGAATTCTTATAATTTAGTGCTTTGGTGTCAATTTAAAATATAAGTTGGCTTTGCTCATACCAAAAAGCAGGACTGCACCTCCTCCATTTCCTCCAAGTGACCAATCCAGGTATCTGCCTTATACAACTGCCTTTTGCTGGCCACTTCTCTGTGGGACAGCTAGATAACTCCTACTTGAGTAGGCCTGCTGGCTCCTACACCCCCTACCCCTTGTGGACTGTGCAGACATGCCATAGGGACTGCCTCCTAGTCACAGTATGACCTTCTGGAACTTGTGCCTGCTTGCTTTAAACCCACCAATTAAAACTCCCCTGTTTGGATAATGCTGTAGACCAATAAAAGCATTGACTCACAGGTGCGTCTTCCTCCTTCCCTGAATTTCTTGACTTCTGTATGTGTGGTCTTCAAATATGCTGTGTATACCCCTCGGGACCTGTAAGTAATAAAGTATTTTCATTTATGTCTCTGCTTATCAGTGGAGAGGTGTTCTTCATCTTAAATATCCTAAATTAAAACAGTTTTATAAATGTATAAGAGAAATACATATTTTCTTGGAGGTAAAAGTAATGGAAGGTCTGGTTCCTCATAGAGGATACAGATTGAATATCCCTTGTTTGAAATTCTTGGGACAAGAAGTATTTCAGATTTTTTTTCCAGATTTTTGAATATTTGCATAGGTAGTATATAAGAAGATATCTTGGGGATGGGACCCAAGTCTAAATGTAAAATTCACTTGTGTTTCATATATACCTTATATATCTAGACAGAATAATTTTACATAATATTTTTAATAATTTTGTGCATGAAACAGTTTTTTACAGTGTTTTGACTGTGTCCCATAACAGGAAGTTGGTGTGGAATTTTCCTCTTATGACATCATGTCAAGTGCCCCCAATTTTTGGATTTTGTAGCATTTTATATTTCAAATTATCAGATTCAGGGTGGATGTTCAACCTATAATACACAAAGCACGTTCATATTCTTTTAAAAATCTTATATATTCAAGTATTCTGTAAGATTATATTCAATATATAAAAGATGAAATTAGACCTCAGAAGAGTTGGTTTTCCTCAAGGTTACATTGCTATTTGTTGAGTGGGTCATGCATTCACCTGCAAGCTCTGCCCTTCCTACTCCATCCTAATGTCCTTTACATTGTTAAATTATTGTATCACCTGCTATTTGGGAAGTAATCAGCCTCTAGTAAACAGATGAGACTGGGAACAATTACCAGTAGGAAATATATTTGATATATTAGTTTTCCAGAGATGCTGTAACAAATTACCTCAAAATTGCAGTTTAACAATAAAAATTTATTATTATGCAGTTCTGTAGAGCAGAAATCCAATAGGGTTCTCACACACCTAAAATCGAGATATTGGCAGGACTTCATTTTCTTTCTGGAGGCTGTCGTGGAAAATCCGTTTCCTTCACTTTCCCATTTTCTAGTGGTGGCCTACGTTCTTTGGATCATGGCTCCTTCTCCCCAACTCCAAAGCCAGCAAAGGCAGGTTGAGCACTTCTCATGTAACACATTTCTGATCAATGCAACTGGGGAAGCTTATGGATTTTAAGGACTCATATGAGAAGATTGGGCTTACTGTATAAGTTAGATAATTCCTCCATCGTAGGATCATACCTGTAATCACTACTTCCCAGTTCCTTTGCTATCTGAGATATATTCATTCATACATTCCAGAGATTACGGTGTAGGCATTTTCAGGGCTATTAATCTGCTCATTGCATTGGATAAACTCTTACCTCCCAACTTTTCTTCACATCCTAATAGCTGTGATCTAAAATTTGCTATAAAGAAGTATAGTATATGGTTCATATATTTTGAAAAATTAACAAGACAGGTAGGGCAATAATTCAGTCTCATTAGAATATGATTTTAGCATAAAGAAACTAGGAAGAAGAAAAATGTTAGTATCCAAATCCAGATTTAGGTGCAGTTATAAATTTTAGTATATACCTTTATACTGTCTAGCACCCAAAAGCCTAGCACCAACCAAGGATTTTTGTGGTTTGAAATGTAGTTTACCTTACAAATTCAAAACTTGGCTTTGGTAGAAATATGATTAAGAAAATTAAGGACATGAAAACTGCAAAAAATGCAATCATAGGGTTATTGCTCTTAGTATCTCATCCAAACTATTTATAAACATGCTCTTGAAGCCAATCCCACATTTTCCAATTCTCAGTACTTCCAAGATCTTTAGTCCCTAATCTGGGACAAGCTGCACGTTTTTCTTTTAAAACTGAAATCTCTCTGGTATAACCAGGGCCTTTAAGCTGTATCTTCTCCGCCAGGACCTGAAATCCCAGCAAAATCCTTGACATTTATCACAGTGTAACAAATCTGAATTTTATTTTATTTTCCTGATTTCTTTTTATTATTTTTAAAATTATTATTAAATCATAGCTGTGTACATTAATGAGGTCATGGGGCACCATACACTGGTTTTATAGACCATTTGACACATTTTCATCACACTGGTTAACATAGCCTTCTTGGCATTCTCTTAGTTATTGTGTTAAGACATTTATATTCTACATTTACCATATATACTCGAATATAAGC
>CAUYPK010067908.1:0-14865 GCA_963574355.1 Loris lydekkerianus | reverse complement strand
ATGTCTGTTAGAGTTTCTCTTATAAATTGAGGTGCATTGTGGTTGGGTGCCTAAATATTAATAATTGGGATCTCATCATATTGAGTATTACCTTTAACAAATATGAAGTGTCCATCCTTATTCTTAATTATTTTGGTTGGTTTAAAGCCTATTGCATCTGTGAACAGGATTACAACACCTGCTTTTTTCTGCTTTCCATTTGCCTGGAATATAGATGACCATCCCTTCACCTTGAGTCTATATTTGTCTTTTAATGTAAGATGCGATTCTTGGATGTAGCAGATATCTTACTTGAGGTTTTGTATCCAGTCAGCCAACCTGTGCCTCTTTAGAGGACAATTTAAACCATTCACATTAATTGAGGATATTGATAAGCTTTTCAAGAGCCTGATAGACATTTTTAATCCTATTGCGACTGTGGAAGTTGAAATTTGATCAAAAATTTTTTGGGTGGGTTTACTGTTGTGGTGGAGAATTAAGCTGGTCTTTATGGAGGATGGGTCTAAGAATGTCCTGGAGAGCTGGTTTAGTTGTGCCACATTTCTTCAATATGTGAACATCATTGAAGTATTTAATTTCTCCATCATAAATGAAGCTCAGTTTAGCTGGGTACAGGATTCTGGGTTGAAAGTTATTTTGTTTTAGAAGATTAAAAGTCAATGACCATCCTCTTCTAGCTTGAAAGGTTTCAGCAGAAAGATCTGCAGTTATTCTAATATTATTCCACTTGTAGGTCATGGTTTTCTTTTGTCTGGCTTCTTTCAGATTTTTCTCTTTCATATTAACTTTAATGAGATTGATTATGATGTGTCTGGGGGATGTCTTATTCGGGTTGAGTCGTGCTGGAGTTCTGAAACTGTCTGCTATCTGAATTTTGGAATTTCTTGGCATGTCTGGAAAATTCTCCTTCATAATCTCATGGAGAAGGGACTTTGTGCCTTGTAAAGCCACTTCATCACTTTCGGGGATCCCTCTAAGAGGAATATTGGTTTTCTTCAAATTATCCACGATTTCTCTGAGAGAGTGGTCTGTTTTTACTCTCCATTTCTCTTCTTCTTTGAGGGTTTGGGAGTGTTCAATAGCTTTGTCTTTAATGTCAGAAATCCTTTCTTCTGCTTGCTCCATTCTGTTACTGAGGGATTCTACTGTGTTTCTCAGATCTTTGAGGGATGCAACTTCTTATCTCAATGTGTCAAAATCTTTGGTCATTTGCTTTTTGTATTTGATCATTTGCTTTTTGTATCTGTTGAATTCTTGAGATAAGCTTTGGAATTCTAATTCCATCTTATTTGCTATCCAGATCCTGAATTCAATTTCTGACATCTTAGGTATTTGTTTGTGCATGGGGTCTTGTGCTGTTTGTGCCCCATTGATCCTTGGGGGAGTTGATCTACTCTGATTATTCATATTTCCAGAGGTTTTCTGTTGATTTCACCTCATGATTGCTTTTCACCATTGCCTCTGGCTGTCCTCAGAGTTGGGGAGGTGTCTCTCCAAGATTAAACCCCGGCAGGATCACTCTATTGTTGCTGGATCTTTGTAGGGAGTGACCCTGTGTAGTTCCTCTGGAGCTGCTCTAGTTAGGGAGTTCTGGTTGTAGAAGCAGCTCCAGTGTGCGACACACCCGGATTCAGCAACAGGGCTGGGGGTGGTGTGCATGGTTCTCTTTGCCTGGTGCCCAGTGAGTTTGGCACAGAGAACCCAAGGCTCTAGCAGTCTCTGGCCAGGAGAAGGGCTCTGCGCAGAGGCAGGGAGGGCTCCAGAGGGCACGCAGCTACCAGAGTTCCTGGTCAGATGGATGAACTAGTGTGGAGGCTGGGAGGACACAGGAGGGGGGACACAGGGTTGCGTGGCTCCCACAGTTCCTGGTCAGGGAATGTGGAGCCCTGGTGGGTGCGGCTCATCAATCAGGGGTCGCTGCACACCTCTTATGGAGTTCTGGGCAGTGCCAAGCCCAGGAGTTTGAGGTTGCTATCAGCTGTGATGACAGGGCACTCTACCCAAGGCAACAGCCCAAGGCTCCAGTGTGCCAAAGCCGTCTCACTCTGCTCCTAAGGATTAGGGCTGTGAGGCAGTTCAGTCCCCATCTTTAAGCTGCTCAGTCACTAGGTTACTTTGTCCTGCCCTTTCCTTGCTCTGGGACCCTGAGGCCGGAGCTTGCCGGAGCAGTTTTTTCACACAATGGCTTTCACTAAGTCCAGCTCAGTGGCTCATTTTGGGGCCCCAGACAATGCCCAAAGTTCTCCACACTTTTGCTCAAGCTCTCCCCCAGGCAGCTGAACTGAGCGCCAAGTCCAAGAACACCAAAAAAGTTCATAGGTAAGGTCTTTCCAGTTTGCAGTCTCACTGCTGCTTGTACTCACGGTTGCCGGTGTGATTAGGTCGATTGAACACACGCTGCCACTTGCCAGTTTTCCAGTGTTTTTGTCCTCCTCCTGGGTCCAGAAGTCCCTTGCTGCCTCCCTGTATCCTAAAAGGGATGATGATAGGCAGATCCCACTGGCCAGAGATGTCTGGAGTCTTGTCTCCCCAGATTCGCCGTCTCTACAACTGTCTTGATCGATGCTTATTTTCATCTGAAGACTTGGGCAAAGTTGGTGAATCAGTGAGTGGCCAGGTTGAGAAATCCCATGTAACCCCTTTGAGGGTTAAAAACTATGGCTTTGCAGCTGGTTTTGAGGTCTTGTTCCAGGGAAGAGCTCAGAAATGCTTTGGACACTTCTTAGTTTGCTTAGTGCTAGTATAACAGAATACCACAGACAAAGTAATTTATAAAGAATAGGAGATTATTTCCTCACAGTTCTGGGGGGCTGAATGGTTCAAGGTCAAGGTGCCAGCATCTGATGAGGTCTTTCTTGGCATGTCAGAACATGGTAGAAGGCATTACACGTGTAAAAGAAAGAGAGAGCAAGAAGGGTGCTCTCCTTTGTAAGGAACCCATTCCCTAGATAACGAGCTCACTCCCATGATAATAGCATTAATACACTCATGAGGGCCCTTAATGACCTAATCACCTCTCAACACTGCTGCACTGGGGATTAAGTTTCAAATACACGAACTTGGAGTGAGTTCAAACACTGCACACACTGATAGTAGCCAAAATGTCTCAGGCACATATCCTATGCCAGGCACTGTCCCAAGTACTTTAGACATCCAAGTGTACTTAATACAAGGACAATCCTATACATTTGGAACTATTTCAATCTCAATTTTGTAGATGCAAAAACTGAGTTTAAGGAGCTTGCTTAAGATTGGGAGCCACGTGGTGGAGCGTGAATGTGAGCTCCCGAGTCACACTCAGCCGCTGCTTTGTACCAATACCTGTGGCAAGGTGACAGCATCACTGGAAACATTCCAGGTAATGTCCCAAGAGGGCAACAGAAAACTGACAGGGGTGTGACAGACCTGCCATTGTTCCCAGCATGGTGGCTGCTGCAAAGTGGTGGGGTCTGAGCGAAGGAGAAGGAATGGAGTGGCAGTGTGTTGCCTGTGCTCTGAGTACTGAGCACAAGAGCTGCTGATGAGGGCCAGGGCCCAGCAGGCCAGTCCTTACAGCTGAAGACAAGTCACGATGAATTTGGCCTTGTCGTATTACCACCCTTGCCCTTCTGCCCTGAGAGGGCAGTTGGTCAAAGGTGGCAGTATTAGGTCATGCTCTCTTTTGTTGTCTTAGGACTCCCTACCTCCAAAGCTGGCACCTGCACACACATTCACTAACAGGCAGGTGGACGCTTAGCACTTGGCATGTTTGGGAAACAAGGATAGGGCTCCTCTGCTTCCCCGGGGACTACTGCATGAATACATGATGCAGAACGGTTCTTATTCTCTCTTGCGTCCCTCCCTTCCTCTCTCTGTCCCTCTGCTCTTTCTACTTCCCCTGTCCTCAGTGGCATTCCTTCCTTCCTCTCCCCTTTTTTTTTTTTTGTTCATTTATTTTGCCCTTCAAATTGTGGTTCTTAGTCCTCTGAGAAGTCACAGATGCCTTTGAGAACACAGTGAAAGCTCTAGATCTCCTCACCTTCAAGATACACAGATAACACCTACATATGCATTCACACGTGTGTGTGGGCATGTGCATGAAGCTTTTCGGTAGACACATGTGGGTCTCTCCCAGCCTTCAGAGATCTCTGGTCTATGGGTGAAATTATTCCCTTACCCCTTCCACACCCACTGCAGACAGGGCTTCATGCCTCATATCCTCTCCATAGACTGGGGCGGGGGGACAAGCTGGATACCACAACTCCTCTCTTCTCAGGCCCTGTTCATGGGCAAGTGATTGAAGGCATAGACACTGAGGACAGGTCTTCTGGGTAAAAATTTTGGTTCTGTCCTTTAGTTATGTGCCTTTGGGTAAGTCTTCACCAATAAATTGAGAATAACCGTACATTCCTTATAGGGATTTATTATGCTTCCTTGCATTAATAAATATCAAAGCATTTAGATCAATGCTTGGCAGGGAGTTAAATGACATTTGTCACTTTTGTTATTCGGATGTTCAGTTAAAAAAAAAGAAGAGGCTGAGGCTTTGTTTTGAGGATCTATTATAGCCTCTCCCCTTACTTTTTGTTTTAGGGGTTAGTAGGACTAATAAGAATGGTCCTAAATAATGTAAACAGCTAGGAAACATTTGAGCTCTCTAGGGATGATTAACATACACTTATTACTGTCAAGAAGTTTAAAAATTAGCCCCAGAATTAAAATAGCTGGAGCAACTCTAATGCAGCACAGAATCTGACAAATGGCTCAAGAGAGGAATAAATCCAGGGCCAAGGAAGATTCTGCCCAGTTTGGGGGATGGAGGCTTTAGGGAGGGAGGACGTGCAGCTGAGCCATAAAGAATGAATTGTCTTACATCAGTCAGACACGCTCATGTGGGAAGAAGGGTCTTTAGCTCAGAGCAGTGGTGTGGAGAGGTGGTGAGGTGGCTGGCATTAGAAGTGTCTGGGGGACGGGGAAGCCCGAAGAAGGGTCTATTTGGGGGAATGTTAGGAGAAATGGCTGGAGAGACACCTGAAGATTCACTTTTCAGAATGTGTCCCCATCATTAAGTTCCACATGACTATATATATATTTTTACATTTGAAAGTATATCTCTAGGATATGTAGGGGACCAAAAAAGATCATTTCCCCTTGCTACAACAAGATAAAAACTAGACAGCTATCACATTAATGACTTTTTGTAAACCCATTAGAGAACTGAGGTTAAGGAACTGAGGTCACATGATAAGCAGTCATCCTGAAGAGAGACAGGTGCCTGCAGGAAAACTTAGGACCTATTTATTTGGCTATCTGGGGGAAGATGCCACTGGATACCACACAAGCTGGTAGAAATTAAAAACAGAAATTTTAATTATTTGCCGGAGGCCAAATATGAGAGTATGAAGCTCCTGGGAGTTGCAGTCAAAGGGGAGGAGCGTCCTATACTTTTTCAGATTTTCCTGCAGGAACCCCAGCTGACGCTCACGTGGGAAGCAGGGTCTTTAGCTCAGAGCAGTGGTGTGGAGAGGTGGTGAGGTGGCTGGCATTAGAAGTGTCTGGGGAATGGGGAAGCCCAAAGAAGGGTCTGTACTTCCTTCTCTCAGGAAGTATCCAGAGACATTGGCTGGCAGATAGGAGTGGCAACTAGTACTTAAGATCCACAGGGACCTGTCTTCCTTGTAGAGCAAAGGATTTAATTTCCAGGGGGAAGTATACTGCCACAGGCCACTCCATCCAGCCTCCCTGTCACACCTGAGGGGGTAGGGGACCCAAACAAACTGTAATCTGCAAAAGGAAGAGATTCAGTGATGTAGATTGAAAATGCAGTACTGAAGGGTAGTTCTTGCTGCAAGGGGAGGAATAGAAATAGAGGGATAAAACTCTACCCTTAGAGGAGGAACAGAAACCTTAGTGAAACCTACATGCCAAGAGATAGGCCCATAACCCATTCTCTAAAACTGAGACTGACTCAGAAAAATCACAGAATGCTCTCTAGCCCCCATACCCTGCCATCAGGCTAATGAGCCTCCAATAAGAATAATAGCAAATAAATAATAGATGGGAGAACTCAAGAGACAGAATATGAAAGACAAAGGGAAAATCTTGACATCAGTTATAGGGAGACAAAAAGAAAATTACAAAAATAAAAATACTCCTTATCTACAAAGAAATGAGAGCAAATATATCGCAGATTTCTTGTCAGAAAGCATACCAGTAAGAAGACAGTGGAGTAACAACTTTGAAGTGTTGAAAGGAAGAAATTTGTCAACCCAGAATTCTATATCCAGTGGAAATATCCTGCAAAAGTGAAGGAGAAATGAAGATCTCCTTAAACAAAAACTGAGGGTATTCATTACCAAGAGGACACAATATATATTAAAAGAGATTCTTTAGGAAGAAGGAATATTATTAAGGTAAGAAACTTAGATCTACCCAAAGAAATGAATAGCCTTGGAAATGTGATAAAGGGTAAAATATATTTTTAAAATTTTGAGCTGCTGGCTCGGTGCTTGTAACTCAGTGGCTAGGGTGCCAGCCACATACACCGGAGCTGGTGGGTTGGAACCCAGCCCGGGCCTGCCAAACAACAATGACAACTATAACCAAAAAATAGCCAGGCATTGTGGTGGGTACCTATAGTCCCAGCTACTAGGGGGGCTGAGGCAAGAGAATCACTTAAGCCCAAGAGTTGGAGGTTGCTTTGAGCTGTGATGCCATAGCACTCTACCCAGGGTGACATAGTGAGACTCTGTCTAAATAAATAAATAAAAATAAAATAAAAATTTGAGTTGCCATAAAAATGTATAAAACAGTAAAAGTAATGATGTATTGGTATTGATATCATATGTAAATGTGAAATGTGTGACTATAGTAATACAATGGGAGGAAGGAACTAGAAGTCAGTACTTTGTCATAAGGTCCTTTTGCCACACATGAAATAATATAATATTATGATAAAATGTGATAATCAAAGATTGACTTAGCTTATTTTAAAATGCATCTTGTACCAATAGCACCAGCAAGGTTAAAATCATAAGTTAATAGAAAAAATAAAACAGAATCACAAAAATGCTCAATTAAAACCAGAAAGGGAGAAAAATGGGGAAACAAGAAACAAATAACAAATGTAACAAAGAGAAAAGTGCTAACAAAAGTAGTAAACTTTAGTACAAATCTATCAAAATCACTTTAAATGTGAATGTTCTAAATACACTAATTAAAAAAACAGACAATGTCAGATTTGGTTTATTAAAAAATTCAAGCCTCAATTATATTCTGCCTACAATGTACCTGTTTTAAATGTACTGCAAAAATGTAGATAAGTTAAAAGAAAAGGAATGAAGAAAAATATACTATGAAAACATTAATCAAAAGAAAGCAGGAGTAGTAATTTTAATTTAGAAAAATCACTGTCAATTTTAGATAAAATATTGTGGACCAATGTGATCTGACACTTACAGAACACTTTACTCAACAACAGCAGAGTACACATTCATCTCAAGTGCACATGGGACAGTCATCATGATAGACCACATCCTGGACCATAAAATAAAATCTAAAAATTTTAAAAGATTAGAAATAATACAATGTGTATTTCTGAATTGTATCAAAATTAAACTAGAAATCAATAAGAGATATCCAGGAAAGCCCAATTGCTTGGAAATTAAATACTATACTTCTAAATAGCCCATGAGTCAAAGAGAAGACATCTCAAAGAAAAAAAATATTTTGAAGTAAAAGAAAATTAAAATATGACAGCAAAGTTTATGGGATGCAGCAAAAGCAGTCTTTAGAGGAAAATGAATAGCATTAAACACGTATATTAGAAATGAAGAAAAATAGCAAATAAATTATCTACATTTTCACCATAGGAACCTTAAGAAAGAAAGCAAGTTAAACCTGAAGCAAACAGCAAGAAGAAGATAATAAAAACTAGAGTAGAATTCAATGGAATTAAAAACAGGATGACAACAGACTCAAAGAACCAACAGCTGTTTCTTTAAAAGTATATCCCTCAAATAAATTTCAAGGAGTATGTGAATTTTAAATTTGGAAAGATATCACCACCTTGATCTCTATAAAGTCATTGCTGTTTTAGCTGGCTGGGGCTGGGTTTGAACCCACCACCCTTGGTATATGGGGCTGGCACCCTACCCACTGAGCCATAGGCACTGCCTCATCTCTACAAAGTCAATATCAATTTATACTCCCACTCTAGGACATGAGAATCTTACTTTCTGCATATTCTTGTTTCTATTGTACATGGCCAATATTTTTGTTCTTTGCCAGTCTAATAAGTTGAAATGATGTCTTTTCTTGAAAAGTTTTACATTCTTCATATGTTTCTAAGTTAATTGGGATATATTTTTCTTATTCATTAGGTGATAATTTTCTTCTTGATTTAAAAGTGTTATTTAAATGGTTACTTTCAGATGTGACTAATTTCCCTTACTTTGTCCCCTGTATTTTGACTTTGTTTATTGCATTTGCTGCTATAAAATTTATGAATCTTATCTTTGATGGCTTTTGTTTCTATGATTTGCTCAGGAAAGTCTTGCCTATTCCAAGATTCTTTTAATTCTTTTATTATTTGATTTTTACCCTGAAATTTCTGGTCCATTTGTAATTCATTTAGGCATAAGGAGTGTGTAAGTGATTGAATTTTAAGATTATTATTGAGCATTTGAAAAGCAGTTTTGTTGCTCTTTTTCTCTGAAGCTTCTTTTTTTTCCACACATGATTCATGTTTACTGAGAAAAACATGAAAATAAATAAAAAGAATGAAAAAAACCCACAACCATATTTAAGATACGTACCTTTTTTTACTGCATAACATTTTTCTATAAAAAATATAACTTTTTTTTTTTTTTTTTTTTACAAGAAATGGAATCACAGTATGCATCCTGGGCTTTTTTTTTTTTTTTAATTTCAAAATGTTAAGGAGATACAAATGTTTTGGTTACATGGATCACTTTTGTAATGCCTGAGTCAGGGTTATAAGTGTATCTGTCACCCAGATAGTGTTCCTTGGACCCATTAAGTAGGTTTTGCTCCCTCCTCTTCTTCCCCCTTCCCTTTGCTTGATTACTACTGAGTTTTACTTTCTTCTGTGTACATGTGTGATCATCGGTTAGTTCCAGTTTAATCGAGAGTACATGTGGTGTTTGTTTTCCATTCTTTAGATACTTCACTTAGGAGGATAATCTCCAGTTCCATCCAGATTGTTGCAAAAGGAATTTTTCAATTCACAAGACGTTGCAGCTATCTTTCCAAGCGCATATTTTTGGTCATTTTGGGTTGAAATTATTATGAGAGTTGAGGAAGGTGAATACAGGTGCTTGGACCAACCAACTCTTCTTTCTTAAAGCTCAGTGTGGGCAGGGAGGAAAGAGCAGCTTGAGGACCGGCTGGGTTAGGGAGTCATATTTTAAGGATGGATGAAGTGGTCATCCCATAGGCCAAGGAATAACTAGAAAAGTCTGGGGTGGGGGTGGCAGAGGGGAGGAATTCTCCCCCCAGGGGATGAGAGAAGAGGAGGAGAGGAAGGTGAGGGGACAGGAACATTGAAGCAGAAGGGATGGGATTTCACTGTTTACTCCATGTGGTTCTGATCTCCCTGAAGCAGATGAGGTTATTGGCTGGGAATGATTAGGACTATAGTGAGTTTTGGGCCTCCAGGAAGTGGGAGCTTTTGGAACAGAGGCTCTGGGAAGTTCATCAGGGAGCCAACAAGAGCAGCAGTGAGACGCCAAGTAGGAGAATAGTCGGAGCAGCCACACAGCTCTGCCAGCATCACTCCAGAGTCAAGAGAGGGGCAGAGAGGAAGGGAGCTTGGACATGCCCATGGTGGAGATGGGTCAGGCCAGGCCCTAGGCTGGGGGAAGCAGCCTTGCATGTCCAGAACTGAGGACATATGCAGGGGAAGGCTGGCTCCCATCAGCCCCGGGCTCTGCTCTCTGCTCTTGGAAGTCTGACTTCTGCCTTTTTAATCCAGGGTTTCCCTCTCTGGCCTGCCATGCATTTGGTTGGCCCCACCTGGCTGCCAGCCTTATCATCCCCTTTCCTCCCATCTGGGGCCGCCTGATCTCCAGATTTAGATGCCTCTGCATCTCCAGATCCCAGGGACCTGGGAGATTCAAGAAGTGGCCACCCCGCATCCTTGAACTCCTCAGCAAGGCACCAAAGTTCTGCATGCATCCTTGCCCAAGAACATCAGATAGCTTCCTGTCACCCTGAGGTCCCACTTGCATGACAGTGTCTTGAACATCTGGTACAGAGATGCTTCAGACCAAGCTGCCTCCTGAAGGCAGAGCTAGGGTCTCAATCTGTGTGGGCTAATGTGACAAAGTGCCACAGATGGGGTGGCCCATAAGCAACAGAAATTCCCTTCTCACAGTTCTGGAGTCTGGAAGTCCAAGGTCAGGGTGCCAGCCTGAGGCTCTTTTCCAGGCTGCAGACTTGTATCTTCTTACTCTCTTCACTTGGTCCAAGTTAGCTCTCTGTCTTGCTCCACGCTTATGATCTAAATACCTTCCAAAGGCTCCACCCTTATACCCATCACACTGGGCTTAGGGTTTCAAATATGCATTTTGGGAAGACACAAACCTTCAGTCCATTGCAGCAGGAAACAATAGGGGTAACTCTTCCTGGCAGATAATTCCAACAGAGCGGGACATATGCTGAGAGATGTCTGCAAAAGGCAGCCCTACCTAGAGCTGGGCCCTAAGGGACAGCAGGAGGAGGAAGGGGAACTCCAGGTAGAAGGAACCACACAAGTGAAATTTCTAAGTCAAGAAGAGCTTGCAATGTAGGGTTGTTCAAGAACAGGTGACCAGGGCCTGTGGGAGGACACTGAACGGCCTAACCCTAGACAGAGCTGGTTCTCTCTTGGTTGCTTTGCCATGAGCTCCACGTGGGACTGGGACACTGGCTCCAATCTTCCTAGCCATGAAACATTGAACTCACCCTGAGCATTTCTCTCTCTGTCCCCTGAACTGATCTCTGCCTGTGGAAAACATCTCCTCTCTTTTCCCAGTGCTATAATTCCATCCTAGGCCCAGGAAGGGTTGACGAGGGTTCTCATTCTCATCCAGGGATGTCTGTGGCCTGTTCCTGTTTTATGCAAGTTTTCAAGCTGAGGCACTCCCTCCCTCTCCCTGAGTCTCAGTTTCTTCATCCATGCCTGAAGGGGGCCCTGGGAGATGTGCCCACAGCCAGGGCTGGCCCACACTGCCTTTCCTTTCTTTCCTTTTGTCCTGCTATTTTATCTCCAACCTTGCTGAAGTGGTGATTTATGCTAATCCTCTCCGGCAGGATACGTTGTGTACTGTGGTTCATCATATGCTAATAACATAATTATGTGGTTATAAGATCAGGTCAGCATTACATTGACCAGGATGGGCAATAAATCAAAGCCAGGCGTTTCAGAGAGAAGGTCCAAATGTCTCTTTAGCAAGGCCTCTCTGGGCTCCCAGCCCAGGGTGCGATTCTGCGAAGCTGGCCGGTGCAGGGGAAGGAATGTGAGGCAGCTGGCAGGCCGTGAGAGGCAGGGAGAGGTCAGCCCTCCCACACCAGACTGGGGGAGCACGGGGGCCATCACCAACCAGCTCTGAAAAATGGATCAGCCTCTAAGTGGCACTTAATGTGTTTCTGGATCTGTCTCCTGTCTGAAGAGGGCCCTGGGTTCTTAGCCTGGTATGATACTCATAACCATATTGAAAGAGAGCAAAGAAGCACCGAGAGGCTTATTAACCTGCTAGTTAGGTGCATAAACCAGCTCCTTGTGCCTGGTGACACAAGAACTTGGTCTTCTGACCCCAGGATGACATTATTTCATTATGCTCAATGTGTCCTGGTGCTCTTGCCGGTTACTGTGGTTCTCTGGAGCTGAGGGAGCAGGGAACACAGAGGGCTGGGACGCCACTGGGTAGCTCCCTCACCTGAGCAAGCATCGACTCCTTCTTGGAGTGCTTTGTGCATAGCAGTCATTGAATTCTCACAAAGCTTTTACGTAGGTAGCATTTTCCCAATCTTACTAGAACACTGAAACTTGTAGAGGTTGAGTAAGTTGTGACTGATGCAGTTTCTGGCTACCCACACCAGGGATGGAGCTTGCACTCTAACCCCTGAGGGGCCATTTGCCACCCTTCCCTAGTGTCTGTCTGTCCACACAGGTGGGGATGGAAGGCTTTGGTAGAGCTGGGTAGACCTGGGTTCATGGTTATTGCAGGGAATGGTGAACCACCTCTTCCCTTTCCTCCCTGAGTCTAATTTGCACAGATGCGTGGGAACCTCACCTTCCCACCTCTGGGAAGGGTTAGCTTATGGCAAAAAATAGCAGCTCCAGATGCTGGCTTGAAGGGAACAGTTCTTTCTAGGATGTCTTAAGCCTGCTTTTTTAAAAAAGGTGAAAGTTGGCTGTACGAAAAAAGAAAGAATTCGGAGTATTCACAAGGATCAGAATCACGGGGCAGGTTTAGTGGGGACCCCCTCACTGTGCCCTCTGGCAGAAGCTGCTAGCTCTTCAGAAAAGGACTACCTTCCACAGTGCCCATGACCCTGGGGACTCTAATCTGGGGGCAGCCCCAGAGTCGCTGTGGTGAGCTCCAGAGGACGCCAGGCCACCGATGTTCAGCCATCAACTATTGGGTTGAATGAGGAGAAACAGGATGAGCAGGAGAGAGACAGTCAGGAGGGTGGGAAGCAGCTGGTATACAATGGGTGAGACTTTAGGGAGCTGAGTAATATTTGTCACATCCTATTGACATGGACCCCTCACTCTCCTTTCTGCTGGGAGAACCAGGCAGAAGATTTGTTCATGGAAATCCACAAGGAGGGTTGATGAGGCTGGCTGGGGGCCCTCCTCTCATCTCTTTCTGGAAACTCTTCCCACTCCCAGGAACCTTCCAAGAACTTCCCAGAACCTGGATTTTATTAAATACTAAAGAGAGAAAACACTTTATAGTCATCTGCAAGATCTGCATTCTTAAAGACCCACATTAGTGGTTGTCAAAATGGGGGCCCTGGATCAGAACTGTCCAGGGCACCTGGGGGCATGTGAGAAATGTGAAGGTGGCTAAGTTCAGATTCAGCAGCAGGGATGGGGATGCATCTCTCTGTCCTTAGGCTACCCTCAGTCTGCCAACATCCCAGTAAGATTCCCTTATCCTTATGAAGTGGGGGCAGAATCAGCATTTACAGACCACCTCAAGAGGGCCAGGCATAGAGGTCATGCCCCATATAACATCTGTCTTTCACAGACAAAGAGACCCAAGTTCAGGCAAGTTCAATGACTTGCCTGGGACCACACAGTGGAAGCAGCGCAGCTGGTGTTTGGACCCCAATCTGCTGCTCTTTAAACCCCTTGAATAGAGCAAATGTTTTCAAGCTTTTTGGTCTCAGGACCTTTTTACATTGTTAAAAATTATTGAGGACCTCAGAAGAGCTTTTTTTTTTTTTTTTTCTTTTTTTTTTTTACATGTGTTTTATATAAGTGATATTTACCATATTAGAAGTTAAAGCTGAGAAAGTCTTTTTTTAAAAAAATTTCAGATCAGTATGAGATTAATATGCAATTAGATTACACAGTTTGTATCTGTGAAGTTAAAATCCAAGCTTTAGCTGTGTCCTTCACCCAGGAAGTGTGCCATATACCCAGGCAGTGGGTCGGGAGCCCACCAACCCCCCTTCCCTGCCTTCCCCCTACTTGAATCCAACTGAGTTTTTCTCTCATGTGAACTCATAGTTGTTAATCTACTAGTTTCAGTTCAGTACTGAATTTTTTTTTTTTTTTTTATTGTTGGGGATTCATTGAGGGTACAATAAGCCAGGTTATACTGATTGCATTTGTTAGGTCAAGTCCCTCTTGCAATCATGTCTTGCTCCCAGAAGGTGTGGCACACACCAAGGCCCTACCCCCCTCCCTCCGTCCCTCTCTGCTTTTCTTTCCCCCTCCATGACCTTAATTGTTAATTGTCCTCATACCAAAATTGAGTACATAGGATTCATGCTTCTCCATTCTTATGATGTTTTACTAAGAATAATGTCTTCCACTTCCATTCAGGTTAATACGAAGGATGTAAAGTCTCCATTTTTTTTTAATAGCTGAATAGTATTCCATGGTATACATATACCATAGCTTGTTAATCTATTCCTGGGTTGGTGGGCATTTGGGCTGTTTCCACATTTTGGCGATTGTAAATTGAGCTGCAATAAACAGTCCAATACAAGTGCCCTTATAATAAAAGGATTTTTTTCCTTCTGGGTAGATGCCCAGTAATGGGATTGCAGGATCAAATGGGAGGTCAGCTTGCAGAATCTTTTCTTTTGTTTTGACTTTGGACAGGTTCATCACGATGTGTTTGGAGAAGCTTGGTTAAAGTTGAGGTGACCTGGGGTCCAATATCCCTCTGAAAGTAGTGTGTCAGAATCTTTGGTGATATTAGGGAAATTTTCATTTATAATATTCTCTAGTATGGCTTCCATTCCTCTGGGGCATTCTTCTTCCTCTTCTGGGATTCCTATAACTCGTATTTTGGAACACTTTATAAAGTCCCATCATTCTGCCAGTGAATGTTCTGCTTTCTTTCTCTTCTTTTCTGCCTCTTTTACTATCTGAGTTATCTCAAGAACTTCGTCTTCTACCTCTGAAATTCTTTTTTCTGCATGGTCTAACCTGTTGCAGATACTTTCCATCGCATCTTTAAATTCCCTAATTGACTGCTTCAGTTCCTTCAGCTCTGCTATATCCTTTCTATATTCTTCATATTGTTCATCTGTTATTAGTTCTGTTTTGGATTTCCTTTTGGTTATTTTCCACTTTATTAGCAGTTTCCTTCATTGTTTCCATCATTTCCTTCATTGTTTTCATCATGTGTATTCTAAATT
>CAUYPK010067904.1:0-47539 GCA_963574355.1 Loris lydekkerianus | reverse complement strand
TATATATTTTAAGTGAAGCATTCAACCCATTTACATTCAAAGTTAATATTGGTATGAGAGGTTTTATTCCTGCCTACTTGTTAATTATTTTCTAGTTTTATAATTCTTTCATTCTCCTTCCTTTCCTTTCCTTTCCTTCCTTCCTTCCTTCCTTCCTTCCTTCCTTCCTTCCTTCCTTCTTTCCTTCCTTCCTTTTATCCTTGTGGTTTGGTTAAATTATATCTGTTCCTATATTGTTCCTTCCTCTTCTTCATTTGTGTGATTATTGTGTAAACCCTGTGAGTTTTAAATTCTCAAATATTTTTTTGATGGTGAATATCAACCTTTCATTTTCATGTTTAAGATATCTTTCAGCATTTACTATTGATGACAAATTTCCTCAGTGTTTGCTTGTCTAGAAAAGACTTCTTAGCAGAGCAGTATGTATGGTCTTAATTGTGCTTACGAGATCTTGGTCTCCCCTGTCCTTCCTATCTGAGTAGTATCTATAGCCATGTTGCTTTAAACATGTACTGAGAGTGGAAGACAGCCCAGTGTTAAATTCAAAATGGTGTTGACTATGGGTCTATGACTAGAAGGGCAGGATCCCACTCAGGTGAGCAGCATGATTTAAAAGCTGTGATAAGTATGGACCACTCATGTCTTACATGTTCTCAAAGGAGCCCATTGTAGGGTGGTGGGTATTGTCTGAGGTGTGTTTCAGAGAGGCCTGGTTTTTCCATCCCTCTTAGTCATGTGGCAGCTACAACCATGTCACCCCAAACTTGGATTGAGTATGGGCATAGCACTGAGAGCTCAGCATGAAACTCTGAAAATGGTTTCTTGGGCCTGCTGCCAGAGAAGATGGGGCTGCTTTCAGGCATGTAGCCTGGACAAGGAGCTGTGGGATTATAGTCTGTGCATATCTCAGTTTGAACAGCAGCCTGTAGCAGGTTAGCAGGGACCTTCCCAAAGGTATGTGGAAGCTCCCAGTCCCTCCTTTCCCTCTGCAGGGCAGCTCAGCAGCACAGGCATGTCTTTAGATCTAGGCAGTCAGACAGCATTCAGTTGAAGCTGCTCTAGGCTTCCATGCCTGTGGGATTCCACGTAATTCCCTTTCTGAAGCAATATCTCTGCGCAATCTCTAGGCACCCTCCTCTGTTAGGACCAGAGCCTAAGTTGGAGATTTCTTCTGTTGCCATGATGATAAAACCGCATTTCAGACTGTAGAGCACTGGGGATTTCTCTCTTACAATTTCCTCATGTCCAGGATCTTCTTCTAGCTTTCAGCCAGTCCCTAAGCAAGGCAAGCTCCCTTAAACTTTCTTCATACTTATTTTTGTTGATTCCTACCACATCTCTATGAATTCTAGCATTGTCTTTTAGAAAATCCATACTTGTAATTCTTGCTCCTCTCCAAGAGGGAAGCACATACTACCTTGTCTGGTCAGCCATCTTGATTTGTCTACCTCTCTGAGTGATGCTTTTTATGCAAAGTTGTATCTAAACACTTAATCAAATTTACTATAGTTTATCATAGACTTTGCTGTCTAGACATGGCAAGCTTGCTTTTAGAAGATCTTATTTGAGGTACTAAAAAAATGAGAATAGTTTAAGCTAGGCAAACTCTTTGATTGAAAGGAAATTTTAACCATTGTTTGCTTGCTCACTTTTACTTTTAATGTACATTTATGTTAAACTGCAGAGATGAAAGCCTTGTCAGTCACAGGTATACTAAAATAATCCAAAAGCAAAAAGAGGTTTGATAAAGATTTTACAGTGGCAACATAAGCTAGCTCCCAATGTCTATTTTATGTTAAATTCCTTTTCAAAAGTTTGAAAGCTGATTGTTAACTGTGCTTTTTTTAATATAATATTTTATGCTATTTTTTATTTCTAAGTAACATGAAGAAGTTGAGTGTTTTCTTATATTTAGATGTCAGTAGGAAAAAAAGATTTTTTTGAAATATGAGTAGGAAAAAACATAATCATTATTACATCTGCTAACATTTAGATATTATCATTGATTCTTTTTAATTATGTTCAGATTTTGTTAATTAATGGACATAGACACAACTGTTAATTAATGGATACACATAGATACAACTGTTACAGAACTTTAATATTTTACCTGGGAACATACATTGGTATTTTCTACAGAATTCTAACAATGTACTGGGCTTCTATGTGTTCAAGCTTAATAAATACTGAAACCCAAGTAGCTCAATTTCTTTATGGAACAGACTCCACCCTCCATATTGTAAACTGGGAAGAAACCCTAACTTATATTTGCATCTCAAAGAACATTGAAGTCTTATGCTAGTACCTCTAGAAATCTTTCTCTTTAAATTCTAATTCTCTCTTATCCTTTAAAGTCCTGCGAACTCTGAAATCTCAAGCCCTGTTCTCTCAACAGCAGACTATGAGCATCATTTTCCCTTGTCTTTTTCATTCTTTTGTAGATAATATTAATCTTCCCATATTAATCTTACTTCTCTCTCCTCATGCTTCTGAAATCCTGCCTATATCCCCACATTTCTCCTAAGTTGGCATCACAAAAGATTTCTGGAACAAAGGTGACAAACGTTTGTCTTAATTGGGAGGACCCAAGGGCAGCAAGGGGGGAGAGAAAGGCAGCTAATCATGAAACAATAACGCATTCTATTCCCCTGCACCAAATTTCCCTATGAGTGACCCTTCATCTTGCAGAACCAATTAGTTCCTGGCCTCCAGCTTCTTCTAAACTTCCCTGAACTGGCCTAATTGTGTCCACTCTGAGATATAAGCACTATCTGGATAGCATTCATTCGTTACAGATATGATTCTCAGTCCCAGGGGGCCCTCAAAAAAAAAAAAAAAAAAAGAAGAAGAAAATAGCACCAAGTGGGGACCTCCCATGTCTGAGGGAGAGTTTTTCAGAGCTCTGCTTCCAGTCTTCCCTGTGGTGATAACCCTGATCAATCACTTTCTTTGTTTCACGAGTGAAAGAAGGAGTAGCTATCTCTTGTGGTTATTCTTGGATTGCTTCATTGGTTCTTTTGGGATGATTTAATTCTGTAACACTTGCAAAATAAATTCCTTATATTAATTCTGTCTGCATAAATACCTAATGTGGTTTCTTGTTTCCTCATGGAATTGGACTTACGTAAGAGTAGAGAGTGTTGAAAGTATAAAATACTTGACTATTACCCAAGAGAGACTCACTGTATGTATATATATACAGGAGAAGCACTATATGCACTTCTTTGGAATTAAAGGCAGAATCCTGAAGATTGCTATTAAAAGCAGAGTCACCTAATCCTGAGTTCAAATGAAGGTAGTTTATTATTATGAACTAGAAGCTTGTGTGTGCTCTCTTTCTCTCTCTCCCTCTCTCTCTCTCTCTCTCTCTCTCTCTCTCTCTATATATATATATATATATATATATATATACACACACACACACATGCACACACAAACGTATATATAATATTTGTATATTTAGTATGTATCTGTCTCAATTTACTATATATTTCTATATTTTAAAAATATTCTTCAAAATAATATTGTACTGTTTATTAAATAATAATTATAAAATCTTCAAATATTTAAAATTTTGTGCAAAAACTTCATAACTTATCTATGGATTTCTATAATTCAGTTTTACTAACTCCCAAGAGAGAAATTCAGGGTAAATTATTTTTTCATACTTCTGCATTTCAGAGAGGACCAATGAGATTTGAGGTCCTCTGGAAACTGACTTATAAAGTTTCTAACAGCTAAAATAATATTCTTTTGCCCTTTGTCTCCAAGAAAACAAATATGTCTGACCGATGCTTCTACTTTTACGAGTGCTATGCTAATATGACATTTATAATATCACTTTATGTTTGAATGGAGTTCATTATGTACAAAGTATTTTTGTGTCTATTACTAACCATAATCCATACCATAAACCTATAAATCTTTTACTTCCTCCACTTTCCTTTAGAAAATGTAAGACTCAGAAATATTCAAGAATTTACCCAAGGCTCTAGATTAAGAAGTGGAATATGATACTATACTTAAATCTCAGAAATTTCCATTACTATTTTGTTTTGCTCCATTTCACTAACTTGACTCTTCTATAGAAAGCACGTTGTCAAACACAGGAATCTCACAAGGGACCAACGATATTAGAAGAACATTGCTACACTTATTATGTAGCTTATTTTTTAAACTGCCTTTAAGAGAAAGTTTATCAGAGATAGGGCTCTTAGAAACCAAATGGAAGGAATAATTACCTTCAGGGATATTTTATTATTAAAAGGTATAATGAGAGATACTATGAGAGTAGATTAAACTATTAGAGAACCTGCCACAAGTGACTTAGTAATTTGGAAGATCATTTATCATTTTCAGTCATGACTTTCAGTTCATTTTTCAGGGTGATTTTTCAAAATACTCTAAAAATTCTTTTTTTTTTATTGCTAAATGGATAAATTACTGTTTTTTTATGTATAAAAAATAAAAGTAATTTGATCTTTGATCTAGTTATATATGTATCCTTTATATTTACAACAACATCTTTACAATTTATCTTTGTATAAAATTACTGGATACTCAATTCTTCTTTCTTTAGAAATCTGTTCCTATTGTCTGAATTTACTTTAATTTTCTCTTAGCCTTTTTAAGCTAGCCAAAAAATAGTTATAAGTTATTAGCAAATTTTGACCGAAAAGTAAAAACTTAAGATATAATTTTGACCTATTGATAAAAACGTAAATGCATACTTTTTTTTTTATATATTCACATACTATATTTTGACAGAAGCTGCTCAATTCCTATTCATTATCACTTTCCAGCTGCTCCCCTATTAGACAATGCCTATTGCAGGAAGCAGTGATACATCTGGCTCTAAGCTGTATTTCAAATCTTCTTGTATAGATAGCACAGGCCAGTAATGTATACATAACAGCCACTTGGTAGGGTTTCCTAAAATGAGCTCTTTTAGGAGAGTTTACTCAGAACACAGATCTATTTTTCTCTTTCTTTTATTCTAATTCATTGATGTAGGTGTAGATACAATGGCTGGTACTATAGTTGCCATACTGTGACTATAAGGCAAATTTAAGAAAAGAGAATATATTCTTAAAAAGAAAAAGAAAAAAGGAAAAGACAGAAATCATAGGTCATTGATAATATCAAGAAACTGACATACATTATTCATGAACTGACTATCTTTTAAATTGTTTTGCTGTAAAAGAAGCCACTGTAATTGTAGGTCTTTTACTAGCAGCCACATATAATCTCCTAATTAACACACAAAGTTTCCAAGATGAGGAAACTGGTGGATGTATACAGTATTATACAATTTTGAAGATAAGTCAGCATGAAACATCAAAAGTCTGAAAATGTACATGCATTTTTGACTTAGCAATTTCACAGCTAGTAATTTATTCAAAAGAAAAAACTAAAAGTTGAGTCTGATGTGCGTATACAATGATGTTCAATTCAATATTACTTACCAGTATTGGAATGTTTGAACCAACCTAAATACTCCAGAATATAGAAGTGATTAATGACATTATAATAAAATTGTACACAGTTCAGCCACTAAAAATTATTTGTGTGGTATTGTGACATGACCGCATAAAGTAGCATCATACATTTAGTTAATGTACATTAAATGTACTGACGCACATTATGATACTGACAATGGTACACATAAAAATATCACACATGCACAAGAAACTATCTGCATGAACATATGACATAAAATTAACAGAAGTTATCCCTGAGTATTTAAGTTTTGAGTAATTTATAATTTTGCTTAGCTTTTAAAAAAATTATAATAAAAATACATGCCTTACATATTTAGAGAAAATAATGAGGATACACTATATTGGAGAGTTTGGTGTTGCTGATGTTAAAATTTGACTAGAAATAGGGAAGTTAGGGAATTGAAGTTTCCATGATTATTCTAAATATTCTCCACAAAATACGAATGTTATCTCGATTTTTCTCCGTCATAATGGAGAAGAAGTCTAAAAATGTTTTCTAATGGAATGAAGACAAATTTCTTTGACTTCCTTTTTCTGGTCATCATATAGTGCTGTTCCACTAATTTACCATTCCAGGCAACAGTATGGTGCAAAGGTAGACATGTTCTTACTGCAAATTATGATGCATCAACTTGCCTCTAAAACCCTTGAGAAAATAATCAGTGTCTAATCCCATTTTTATTCCCAGTATCTGGTACAATGTAGTTTTGTCTCTATGAGAATTGACTGCATATGTTATTCTGTCTATCCTTTGGTCCCAGGATATTGTTATGGTATGTTCTTATAAGAAAAAATATTCTTGTTGGATGTGGTGGCTCATGCTTATAACCCTAACACTCTGGGAGGCCAAGGCAAGTGGACTGCTTGATCTCAGGAGTTTGTGATCAGCCTGAACAAGAGCTAGACCCCATCTCTATTAAAAATAGAAAAACTATCTGGGCATGTTGGTGTATGCCTATAGTCACAACTACTTGGGAGGCTAAGCAAAAGGATTGCTCAAGCCCAAGAATTTGAGGTTGCTGTGAGCTATGATGCCATAGCACTCTACCAAGGGTGACAAAGTGAGACTCTGTCTCAAAAAAAAAAAAAAAAAAAAAAAAAGCTGGGCATTGTGGCGGGTACCTGTAGTCCCAGATACTTGGGTGGCTGAGGCAAGAGACTCACTTAAGCCCAAGAGTTTGAGGTTGCTGTGAGCTGTGATGCTACGGTACTCTACTGAGGGCAAAATAGTGAGACTCTGTCTCAAAAAAAAAAAAAAAAAATTATTCATGTTTAGATGTGATAATGGTATATATAAGTATGTTAACTAAAAGAGTTTTTATATCATAGAGAGTTACATACTGACATTAATGGTTAAATTATATCATGTTTTCTATCATTCAAATCAATCCAAAAAGTGGTGTAGGTCAAGAAAACAATGTAGTGGAATTCACTGGGGGTCGATAGTTTTGGCACAGGGTACAGGTAGATTCATGATAATAGTCTATCTACCTTCATGTCTGTTTGCAATTCTCCATTACTTCACATAAAAATTTAAAAAATCTTATTTTATGGAATGTAAGCCTGTCTAAAACAATTGGAGCAGCCCAGGCCTCTATTGAACAAATGACCAGGATGAAAAATAAAGTGAAACCTTTGAGAAAGTGAACAAATGTCCATTAGGAATTGGTATGACAGTGCTGAAACCACTTGTGACTGTAGCTCTCCAAATTTCCAGAAGCCAGTGATAATGCTCCAAACCCAATTATCCTGCCTTCTGTTCTGCTGGCCGACCACTGGATCGATGATAGAGCAAAGGTAACTAAATTAAACAAAACAGGGATTTCATGTAAAAGGGATTTCTCTGCCTTTGTGATAAGGTGTATTATCATCATTATAAAAGATTTTAACTAAGTGAGCCATTTTGTATTACCTGTAAAATACATTTTAAAGTGCTAACTTTGAGAAGAATAACCCTAATTAATTATAGTTCCCAATAATTAATTCACTTTAAAAAAATTTTTATTCAATTATAATTCTTCTTCCTAGCTGGTTTCCACTGGTAATCACTCATGTTCAGTAAGAATAAAATACTTAGAAATGGACCTAATTTGGCAACCTGAATATAGCAGCACTAACTATGAAAGTAAACTGTATAGAATGTCAAAAATAATTTGACAGATTTTTTTTTTCCTGTGACAATTTAAGGAATTAATAGGTTCAACTCAAGTGTATCCTTTTTAAAGTTCTGCATAGATAGGCTCATTTATGTGTGCATCTCTCAAAATCTGCTCTTGGAAACTATCAACAGTTTTTTCTTCTGTAATCTCTCAAATAACATTAAAAAATTGAACTATACATCTACACAGAACCACAACAAACGAACAAAAAGAATAAAAGATCCCAACAATTTTCATTAGTTGGGATCAACCTTTTTGCAAAGACCTCAGCTAGGAGTTTGCTTATAGGAACACCTGGGGACAAACTATGCCTTCAAGGTTTCTTCTGTTTACATGAAAACAAACCAGCAACACAGCTCAACACATTTGACCAAATACATTGCTACTGGGGTGGCAGAGACAAGAAAATTGAAAAAGACTTTTTTTTTTCCTCTAGTGAGAATGGAATTCAAACTGAGTAGGTTTTTGTTAAGAAATGTGATAAAGGGCTGGCACTCATGCCTGTAATCCTAGCTGTCTGGGAGGCCAAGGCCAGTGGATCCCTTCAGCTCAAGAGTTCAAGACCAGCCTGAGTCAGAGCGAGACCCCGTCTCTAAAAATACGCAGGTGTTGGCTTGGTGCCTACAGCTCAGTGTCTAGGGCACCAGCCACATACACTGGTGCTGGCAGGTACAAATCCAGCCCGGGTCTGCCAAACAAAAAATACAACTACACCCCAAACCTAGCCAGCCATAGTGGTGGGTGCCTGTAGTCCCAGCTGCTTGGGAGGTTGAGGCAAGATAATCACTTAAGCCCCCTCAAAAGTTTGAGGTTTCTGTGAGCTGTGATGTCACAGCACTCTACCCAGGGCAACTGTTTGAGACTCTGTCTCAAAAAAAAAAAAAAAAAAGAGCCAGGTCGTGTGAGGGACGCCTGTAGTTCCAGCTACTCAGGAGGCTGAGGCAAGAGAATCGCTTAAGCCCAAGAGTTTGATAGCTATAAGTTTGAGAAGTAATAGTTTCTGTGAGCTATGATGCCATAGCACTCTACTGAGGATGATAAATTAAGACCGTCTCAAAAAAAAAAAAAAAAAAAGAATGTGATAAAGGACTTGCTTTGGAAAACCAGGAACTGTGTTAGACATTACTCTATAGAGTTGTGGGCTGGAAGCAACACAGGTTAAAGCAAGCAGAGGAATGTAGAGAAGAGTGCCATCCCTTTGGTGGGGGCCCTAGAGAGATGCTTCACCACCACGTGGAATCTGGGAGACTGGTGGCGGTCCCTCAGGGTGCTCAGGACCTCTCCAGGATGCTGTTCCACAGGTTGATCTGATGCTTCACCCAGAGTTTGGCAGTGTGAACTTACTCAGGCCTGAGAAGCTGTCTTGTCATTCAATTCCCAGACATCATTCCTAAAATGGGCACTGTCATATCAATGCCTCATGGACATTTGTCTGCTTTCTTAAAACCTTTACATTTCAGCCTGCTTACCAAGCATTTGTTCAAAAGTTCTTTAGTGGGTTGTCTAAGTTGTTTTAAATAAGCTTGCATTTTATACACTAGAATCTCCTTTCCATTTTAATTTGAATTTACGGGGAATTGCAAATATACAAAACAGTAGACAGACCATTATATTGCATTCACCTATGCCGAGACTTGGTGCCCAAACCATCCAGCCATGACCAACTCCATTGCACCTACTTATTCATCCACAACCCAGTTAGGGTTAAGAGATGACATCATTTGACCATTAATAACTGCAGTATGTAACTATAAGAAATAAAACTCCTTTCTGGTAGCAAAACCATATATACCATTATCATACCTAAAATTTATTAATTCATAAAAGTAGGTTCTGGAAAAAATAACAAGCCCACCACTTCTGAGAGTTGATAAAACTTAAATTTACTTCAGGCTAAAACTGTAATTACGTGCCTTTAGCAAATCATTTTACATGAGGTTGAAATGAATAAGTTACTAAAAGCTGGAAATTCCATAAATGATACTAAGAAAAGTGCTCTGTGATGAAACTTCTGAGAAATCTGAGACAGAAATCTGAATTCTGGAAAGTTATTTATTTTAACCCTTCCTTAGATTTTTCAGTAATTATCCCTTGAAAATGCCATCTGGGTTTCTAGGAGCTAAGAGTGGAATAGGTGAGTCTACATCTATTAAATAGTGAAAAATCGGGGAATAGTTATTCCTAGAGACCAGAGTGGCGCCCCAGTGATTGAAACAGATCCTCTTGAAAAATCTTATCAAAGAAGAAGGGAAGCATGAGACAAAAATAATGGATAAAAATGAAATACACAGTGTCTTCCTAACAAAGCTATTCCTTCCTAAATAATGCCTTAACAAGCAGGGAAGTCTTTGTTCCAAGGTTCACCATCTTCTGTTCAATTCACCCTGAGGCAGAGACATTTGTCATTTTATTTCATTCCCAGTCTGGATTTAGAGAAAAAATGTACTAATATGTATGAGAACATCTCTCCTCAAAGACAGGTGCAAGGTCTGCATATGGCCTTCCCATCTAAAGTTTAAGTTATCTGGAGACAGGACACATACAAAAACATCCCTATGCATCAATTGCATGTATATGTGCATATCAAGATATTATCACATGATCATGTCACTATACAAATTTTCTACTCTTGAAGGTATTAGGATATGGCCATTATTCTCCCCATTAATAGATGAAGGATTCAGTTCCTGCTGCCTGTCCTCAGACTTTGCTGAGTCTCACAACTCTCTCTTTGGATAGACTGGTCCTTTGGGTCTTCTATAAAGTAACCGTTAATTGAACCCTTAGCTAAAAATATTGATATTCCCCTTGTTCTTTTGGAAAACTCTTTTGAATATGAACTTGCCTTCTCATTCACACATTAGTTAAACCACCTTTTAAATTCACTATGCTGTTCTGACCAACTTCACTCAAGCCTTTGAAATTACACCTCAGATGCAGGAAATTTTTTAACTTGCACCATGAAAAGTATGTGCAATGGTCAATGTTACTATTTCAGTAGGGACAGGAAATGTGAAGAGAGGAAATCTCACATTGAGTTTCCCCTTACTCTGTCGGAAGATTGGACTAAATCATGATGTGGAGACAGGCACAGTATCAGAAGTGGATGGGGGTAATTTAGGTCACTAACAGAAACCATCAGAGTGGAAGAGACTATTGGATAAATTAGTAGCTGAAAGCCTTCTTTATGGAAAACACACATAGAGTCCCTAATACGGTATTGATGGGCACAGGATGAACCAACACTCAGCAGGTACTAGATCCATTTCACTAATTCTTCTGGTCAGAAGAAAACACACCAACCCAGAATGGAGCTAATCAGCAGAGCCAGGGTATGCCACGTAGGCTGTGCATACTGGCAAATCCATAAATCTATTATAATTGAGGTAGTCTCCTTGTTGAGAGAAGAAAGAACATTTGGAAATGTTCTGTGCTCTGTTAAAGAACTATAGGCATTATAAAAACCTAATTATCTTCAATTAACCTATTTTAAGTAAAATCATTTAAATGTAAAAGTTACAGATGAAAATGATAATAAATATTAGTTACTAAGTGAATGTTCAGCATGAGGTTGGCTTTATATTATTTACATGGGTACACTATTTTATTGTATTTAACTCTCATACTGTCTAAATTAGGTATAATTATCTCCATTTAATAAATGACATTGAATCTCAGGGAATACAGTGACATGTCCAGGTTCTCACAATTGGTAATTCTGGACATGAGCTCAGTTGGTTTAATAACAAAGCCCTTCTTCAAAATGAATGAATGAATATGTGGAAGAAAGGAGCAGAGACTCAGACTGATGCTTTTTTCATACATCTAATCCCTAGGGTAACTTAGGAATCTAACACCTGAAAGTTAAACCATGCTTTTCTGATGATCCAACTACCACGTTATTTTTAAAAGCACAATAATCAGCCCAAATAACCGTGATACCAAGTAGTCAAACATCTAAGGAAAAAGCTAATTATTTCAACATTTATTCATTTACTCATCTATTTCAAAAATGTACCCAACATAGTAAAGAGCTACATTACTAAGCAGGTATCTGCTAAGTGATAATACAGATTTTTTTCCCTCCACGAAAATAAGATATATTCACTGCAAAGTTAGCTCTGGTTTCTTTGTCTGTAGTGAATTATGGGTGTTATGACAATCTGAAAATACTCTAATTGTAAGTAGGGCCCCAAACTCCATACAACAGAAAAACTCAATTATACATGAAAGGGAAATGACAATCTGTTAAGTGTCAAACAGTCTATAAAACCAGTGTATGGTGCCCCATGATTGCATTAATGTGCACAGCTAAGATTTAATAGTAATTAAAAAAAAGTAAAAACACAATAAAAGAACAAAAAAACATGGTACTCTTTTAGTTTGGAATATAGAAAGGACAGAATCATTAGCATAGAAGAACTCGCAGGTAAGTCACCTCTAAATGTCAGTCACTACTTGAAATTAAAAAAGGAAAAATTCTACAGATAGCCTGTTCTGAGAGTTTCTAGCTAACATATAAGACCTTGGAAAAGAATATGATGCCTGCCCCTTGCCAGGAGCATGAAGTAGAATCCCAAATAGGTAATGTCACAGAAATTCACCACCTTAGAACAGTCATTAAAGAGGCCCCCAGAAGAGTGTAACTTTGAGTTGGAGAGATTCTAACACTAATGTTCTCTTTATCCTTCAAAAAGCACCCTGATCCGGGAGAAAATGTTTTTGCTATTTACTTTATGAAAATTTCAAAAGCTATAATCTGCATTTCCAGACATTGGAAAGATGAAGTTAGTTCTATCTGTGTTCTGACTTCACTTGTTTGGAAATCTAAGCTATAATAGGATTCTGGTGGAAGCCCAGTAAATGTTATTAGAAGGCCCTGATACATGTAACTACCTATAGACAGGACACTGAGCCACCACCTTAAATGAAAACTGTGTGATTTGTTTTAAGTCGTTACAATCTGAGACTTTCAGGAAAAAAAGGAAGAAAAAAATATCTTAAGATACTGAAGAGATTTTAACAAGAGCTGCCATACTGATCTTAGTTATATAATTAATTAATTAATCAGTTCACTTATTTATTCATACACTATTATAAGTACTGATCATCTAATATTTGCCAAAAAATTTAGTTAAGCAGGTGAACAGGATATGGTTCTTGCCTTTGAGGAATTTAAAGTGGAGTGGAAAAGGTACATCATCAAACATATGATTAGAATTTCGTAACATATATGCCAATGAAGGCATTTTTAATTAGGCAAGGGATGGAGTACAATTCGGCTGGTGAGAGGATCCGGATAGTGCCATTTCACTCCAAACAACTGCAGTTATTAGTGCTAAGATGCTGCTGGGAGTAGAAGTTACTTTTACTTATAAGTATATTTATGGTTAAATTAAATGGGAAAATATTTATCAATGAATTAATCAATAAAAATAGATAGTGAAGAGTAAGGAAAAATGAAGTTCTCCCCACAGTGTCTGGTCCAAACTATGGCTTCTCGGCACCATGTTTGAAAAAATGGAGTTGCGTTGGGCCACACATTAAAATACACGAACACTAATGAAGGCTGATGAGCAAAAAAAAAAAAAAGTGGGTGCATAATCTTCATGATATCTATCACCACAGATAAGCAAAAAAGATCCTCACATAATCTGCATCTGGTCTATGGGCCATGGGTTGGACACCCAGGTAAGGGAAACAATATAAAGGGATATGGACCCTAGAAGTTTTGAGTACTTGAGCACTGGGGACTCACACATCAGTGGGGACTGTTGGCACAGTGTGGAGACACCAAAATGTATCTGAGCCTTACCCAATTGTACCTTCTTGCTACGGAGAAATAATGACTGTGTATATGTTTTAGAAGAACTGTGCCACCAAGAGATGACTCTGGAGCACAGGTCACTTTGCTGACAGAAATTTACTTCAGAGGGATACTTTTACTTGGGAGATTTACCCAGGCCTGTGCTGAGGCCCAAAGGGGCAGCCGGTCTAACTGACAACACTGATTTTTAACTGCACATGATTTTGGTATGAACTGCACTAGCATATGTTTTTGGTATGAACTGCACTAGCATATGTTCAAAGGTTTTTAACTGCATGTGATTTTGGTATGAACTGCACTAGCAATGAGGATGGAGCAAAATGCATACCTTTCAGAGCTGTTAAGAAGGTTGTGTTAGTTATGTAGTGTTGCATTGAGATGGGATACAATCCTGTCACTCTCATCCCCCTCTTTGCCTTCCCCATTACTTGCTTTACTCCTTCTTCCCCTTAATTCTTACTAAACTGGCTTGCTAGATCAGCAAAACACAATCAATGGGAGTGGGGGCAGAGAGAGGGCCTACAGTAGTTTAGGGAAGTTATTAATACTTAACAATAGTTTAAGGAAGTTACTGATACTTAACAATAGTTAAGAGAAAGTAAAATAGATAACAAAAGATTAACAATAAATGATAAACAGTATAAAACATTAGACATTAGGTGTGATTTTAAGATAAGTATAAGTGTGTAAGAAATGGAATAAACTGTTTACTGTTTAATGAAATGTTAAAAGAGGCCGAAGGGAAAAAGGGAAGCAGAGATAGTGGCGCTAAGAAGTCTGGGCTGCAGAAGCGGACCCCCACTTCTCCTATTTACTCTCCACAACCTCACCATACTGAGGGGCCCAACAAGCCCCACCAGACCTGACAGAAAGATATTGCTAGAAGAAATGACTAAGACCAATGAGACTGAATGTCTATGATTGTTTTTACTGTACACCCTGTAAACATTTAAACAATACCTGCTTCAGCAATTTTCTAATCACGCAAGCTCACCCCAATATTGCATCAGCCTACCTTATATAAATTGACCCACACCGGTGGTGTGGGCTTCTCCTCATACTGAGGGGACAGCCAGCTAATGAGTCTTTTTAATAAAGGCTTCCTATGGCATTATATTGATTGGCTTGGGTGTTAATATCTCGTGTCTGTCCTATAACAGGGTAAAAAATTTCTCCCAGCCCCATCCAAAAACTGAAAAAAAAAAAAATTTTCTCCAAAACTTAAGCTTCAATCAACAAACTTTCTTATCAAGTTCTGTTGTTCACTGATCTGGAAGCCATTTAACTGAGTGATCTGATTTAGGGTCTCTTAAGAGGTTGCAGTCAAGATGTTGACCAAAAATTTAGTCAGTCTGGAGGCATGGATAGGGCTGGAGGATTTGCTCCCACAGTAGCTCCTCCATATACCTTGCAATTTAGTGCTGGTTGTTGGCAGGAGGCTTCATTTTCTCACCAAGTGGACTCCTCTATAAGGTTACTGGAGTGTCTTCATTATGGTGCAGTTGACTTACTCTAGACCAAGGAATCTAAGAGAGCAAAGGGACCCCAGCCATAGAAGTTATAGGCCATCATTTCACACCCCTTCTGTGGGTCACTGAGGCTTCCTTCTTTGATGTCAGAGGGGACAACACAGACATGTTGAATACCAGGAAGTAAAAATTACTGGGAGCCATCCTGAAGGCTGGCTACCATCAAGGAAAAAGCAACAATATTTGTTTATGGGTAGTCTGGATATTAGAAAGAATGAGGAAATAGGTATGAAACTCAGGAATTGGGGCTTTTGACAGTATTATTGTTTTTTAGAAACATTTTACCCTTTTCCAGCAGAGTATTTGTTAACATGTATACACGACAAGTATTATTTCTATAGTGAACGTATGAATTTGTTACCATCTCTTAGAGAAGGGTAAGGAAAAGTATTCTAAGGACTATTATAAAATGATTTCAAAAAATTAATGAAACTAGAAAGTATCTATTTCTAAGGTATATAAGAAGGATCAATTAGATTGGTTAGCAGTCCTTAGCACTAGGAAATGAAGTATATTGCATAATATGAAAACTGATTTTTCCTTACCCAAGGTTTCTTAAACTTGACACTATTGACATTTTGGGCTGCATTAAAAAAAATTATTGGAGAACTATGCTGTGTATTGTAGAATGTTTACCAGCATCCCTTGCCTCTATTCATTAGATGCTATAAGTACCTCCCTTCCACTGTGACAAGCAATATGGCTCTAACATCACCAAATGTTCCTTTGGGTTTGTGTGAGGATAATGGAGGAGTGGGAGAGAGAGTAAAATCATCCTTGGTCAATAATCACTACTATAAACATTGTGAGCCTGATGTTTTATTTAATTGTTGGTTAAGGCTTTACCAGAAATATGTCAAAATAAAAATCTGGCTTTGGTGAAATCTTATAATTAATCAATATGTTCAAAAGTCATAAAAAAATAATAATTATCTAACTTAATTGAAAATATAAGGCAGAAACCTCATTTAGATAAAAATGAAAACAGAAGTTTATGTCAAGCTAGCTTCAAAAATTGAATGCCTGCAGACTAAGTTTTCTAATAGTTTGGAATTTTTGTTTTTATTAGAAAATACACCTTATCATTAACTTCACTACTGAATTGAAGTAAAGATGAAATTGCATGCTGGGACCCAATAGAGGCGTAGGTAAAAAAACCAAGACGTTCTTTTTCCCACAGCTCCCAGTCTAGCACTATGGTTACCCTGTGGGGGTGTCATGACACCAGCATTTTTCGTCTTCTCATGCTGTGTGTTGCAGAAGCTCTATTTCAAGTGAAAGAAACTGAGAAGTCTGGGACTCTCTTTCAGCACTCAGCCCTCACTTTTAGAAAATTATCTATTTCAAGAATGGTAATTTGGGCTACAATAGGATTATTTGATATACAAAGTGAAATGCTTAAATCAAACTAATTAACATAAACATCACCTCACTTATTTTTGTGGTAAGACATTTATAATATATGATTTCATAAAAATTAAGAAAAAATGATATAGGCTATAAAAAAATAAAGATAGTAACTTCTGGGGAGGGTATAAGAACTCTATGGAACTCTCTCAAAACTAAGGTAGGCTTTGAGAATGATCTCCCAGTCTTCCTACGATTCTTAATTTTGATAATAATAAAGTACAACTTTAATTCCCCCCCCCACACACACAAAACAATGGTAGTTTGGAAATACTAGGACACAAATCCCTACAAATCCATCTCTACAATTCACTAGTAAAGATTCTATGTGAGAAGAAGCAAGCTGAGAGGGCCCAAGGCTACCACTGCCTATTCAATGTTCTATTCTTGAAACTGGGGCAAAAAAAGGTAACTTTTCTCTTCCACTGCCATAGAGCAATAGTGCAGAGATTTTGCCTAGGGGGAGAGATAGGCCATAATAGCAGAGAGCTTCAAAGCTCTCCCGTGCAAACTGACTTTATTTGAAATGGTGTCTGGTCATGCTCTGTGACTCGTATCAGTAATCCCAGTACTTTGGGAGGCTAAGGCAGGAAGATCACTTGAGGCCAGGCACTTGAGACTGGTCTGGGCAACATAGAAAGATCCTGTCTCTAAATTTTTTTTATAAATCTGCTGGTATGGTGGTAGATAACTATAGTTTTAACTACTCCGAAAACTGAGGCTGGAGGATCACTTAAGCCCAGGAATTTGAGGTTGAATTGGACCCTCGTGACACTACTGCACTGTAGCGTAGGCTGCACAGTGAGACTCTGTCACCTAAAATAATTAATTTAAATTGAAAAAAAAAAAAAAATAGTCTGGGGAAGTTCAAACCTAAGGGATCCCTTAAAAACAATGGCAAGTTTAGTGGAAAGCAATTAAGGGGAAGCTAGTAGATCTTAGCAACAAGCTAAATTATTGATTAACAAGAAATTTACCAGGGAGAACCAGGAAAAGAGGCATCGAAGAAGAGTTCTCCTAGAGTTGGAGCAAGCCTCAAAGATTGACACAGAAACTACCCCTACAAGAGGACTTCATTTAATTAGATCAGACTGGAGCAATTTATGCTCTGAGGAACTGTTGAAAACATTAGAGAAATCAGTTGGCAATTAACAGAGGCTAACAGCTGGATACGATATCAACAAGAGTCATCAGCTTAATAGAGAAGTTAGGGAAAGAGACAATTAAAGAGAGTCCTGTTAAGACCTTTGTCATCCCAGAAAGATAGTGTTCGTGCCAAGGCTGCATCCTCTAAGGAGTAATATTAGAGGCTATGTCCTGTAGTGGAAATAAACGTCAATAAACTGTCTAGCCAAGTTACCAGATAAATATACATGCAAGCAAGCAACAACAAAAATAAGACTACAGAGGAAATCAGTACTTAGAGTTTCTACAGTATATTTTGTAAAATATACAGTTTTCAAAAAATAAATATTTTATATGCAAGGAAACTCGTACATAAGGAGAAAAATGTGTTCAAGAGAAACTGCCAGTGGTAGGGTTTGACCAAGAACTAAAAGAAATCATGAACAAAAGCACTAAAGTAAAGAATTCTTAAAGAAGTAAAAGGTATGATGACAATACCTCTTTAAACAAAGAAAATAAATTGAATTATAGAAAGTCTAAAAAGAAACTAAATCTAATTTTTAGAATTTAAAAGTATAAAAACTGAAATAACTATATCACCAAAGAGGTTCAAAGCTAGATTTGAGCTGTCAGAAAAGAGAATCAGTGAATCGGATGACAGATAGTAATTATGCAATCTGAAGAATAAAAGAAAAAGAAAGACTGAAGAAAATTGAACAGTCTCAGAGAATTGTAAGGCATTATTAACTACATCAACATAAGTGTAATAAGAGTACCAAAAGGATAGGAGATAAAGAGAGGAGCAATAAAATATATTTTTGAAAAAAATAATGACCCTAAATATGCCAAATTTGATGGAAAACAGTTATCCACATATCTGAGAAGCCCAAAACATTTCAAAGAGGGTAAATACAAAAATGTCTAGACACAGACACATCATAGTAAAAAGGTTGAAAGCCAAAGAGAAAATCCTAAATCAGCAAGAGAAAAATGACTCACATACATGAAAATTTTAATAAAATTAACAGTGGACATTAGAGATAATAAAGACCAAAGACAGTGGAATGACACATTCAGAGCACTAAAAGAGAAAAAAATTGTCAACCAAGAATGTTATGTGCACAACAAAACTACCTTTTAAAAATGAAAGTGAAATAAGGACATTCTTAAATGAACAAAAACTGAGAGAACTCATTAATAGCAGGTCTGACTGAAGACAAGTGAACCCTGTTAGTAATCTGAATGAGTCCACGTGAAAATATGAAGCATGCTTATAAAGTCAGTTATGTAATTGTAGAAGACAGTTTTAGTTTATTTTTCTTTTCCCTGCTTTTCTTAGCTAATTTAAAAAGCAATTATATAAAACAATATGCATAAAATTGTATTGTTGGATTTTAACATATAGATATACAATACATTTGACAATAACAGTAGGAGATGGGTGGGAGCAAAGCTTTATCAAATTAAGGACTTAACACCAGATGGGAAATTTAATTAACTGGAGAAGAAGAGAACTAGATATTATAAATAATAAAGCCAACATACAAAACTCAGTAAATATATGACAAATCTTTTTTCTTCTCTTAGCATCTGTAAGAGACATCTACACATATAAAGTAATAATTATAATAATGTATATTGTTGTTATAACATGTACAGATGTACTATGCATGCAACAATGATGTAATAACAGCAAAAATGGAGACGAAATCAAGTTACATAGAAGCAACAATTTTATAACCTACTAGAATTAATTTAGTACAAATCTGATTTACTATAAATCTATCTTCTTACAAGTTAAGATGTATCTAAGTATGGGCTGTCCACAGAAAATATAGTTTATAGTCAAAGATAAAAATAGTTTGAAATGAAATTTAGAAAAAATAACACATCATGCAAACAGCAATAGTATACATGCTGGAGTGACTACAATGATAACAGTGGAAAAAGATATTACAAGAGCAGAAGAAGGAAATTTTATAATGGTAAGGGTTTTAACTCGTCGAGATGATATACTAACTATAAATATTTACTGCCTTAAATATAGAAGCAAACAGAGCCCAAAATTACATAAAGTAAGAAATGACAGAATTAAAGAGAGAAATAGAGAATTCATTTCAATAACAGAATGACTAGACATAAAATTAACAAGGAAATAGAAGACTTGGACATTATAACCCAACTAGTCTTAAGAGACATTTATAGAACATTTTATCCAACTACAGCAGAGTACATATTTTCTCAAATACCCTAGAATGCTCTGTAGGATAGACCATATACTGCACTATAAACCAAGACCTCAATACATTTAAAATAATGTATATCATTCAAAGGGTTCCCTACACATGGCATGTAGCCTCAATGTAACTTCAAGTGCCATTAACTTATGTTTAAAGAAGCTTTCTTAGAGTCCATATGAAGGACTCCAAATGAAGACAACATTCCAAATCCTATAAAACAGTAAAGAGATTAAATTAGTAATTTAAAAATCCCCCCCCCCCCCCAAGCCAAGACCCAAATTGCTTCATTGGTGAGTTATACCAAACACTGAAAAGGAATTAATGCCAGTTTCATGAACTCTCCCCAAAAAGTAGAAGTAACATTTCCTAGTTTAATCTCTACAGCCAGTATTATCATCATACCAAAACCAAAGATGTCACACAAAAAGAAAACTACAGATTAATATTGCTTATGAACATAGTTGCAAAGCTCCTTAACAAAACACTAAGCAAACTGAATCTAACAACATATGCAAATAATTATGCAAAATAACCACGTGAGATTCATTCTACAAACTCAAGCATAGTCTGACTTCTGAAAGTCACTGTTATATACCATACCAATGGGATAAATCACAAAAACTATGTGATAATATCAACACATGCAGAGAAAACATTTGACACAATCTGACATACTTTCTTAATAGAAATAACAGCTAGAATTATTAGAAGATAAATTCCTTACCCTAATAAAAGGAATCTATTAAAAAAATTCCATAGCCAAAAAACTGAATGCTTTTACCCTAAGATTAGGAATTAGACAAGGTGTCCACTTGTACCACTTTCGTGTACATTGTGCTGTTAGTCCTAGCAAGTGTAATTAGGCAAGAAGATGAAATAAATAGAATCTAAATTGTAACTGGAATATTGAAACTATGTTTGCAAATGATATAATCTTCAATAAAGTCCTAAGTAATCCTCTAAAAAACTACTAAAACTAATAAATGAGTTTGGCAAGAGTACAGTATACTGTTTTATTTCTATGTCTGTTTTATTTTTAAATGCTCTAGCAAAGAAAATTCTGAATGTGAATTTAATGCAATAATTCCATTTGTAATAGCATCAAAAATAACAATGAAATAACTGAGAATAAATTTAACAAAAGTAGAAAATACAAATCAGTATGGAAAGAAATTAAAGGAGACATAAATAAAGTGGAAGACATGTCATGTTTGTGGATAGGAAAACTTAATATTGTTAAGATGGCCATACTCCCTAAATTGATCTAAAGATTCAATATCATTCCTGTGTAAATCCTGGCTGGTATCTTCTGCAAAAATTGTGAAGATAATCTTAAAACTCTTGGCCAACTGCAGTGGTTCATAACTGTAATCTCAGCACCTTGTGATGAATGCCAAGGTGGAAAGATCAGCCTGGGAGTTTGAGACCAGCCTGGGCAACATAGAAAAAACAAGAAATAAGACAAATTAGCTGGGCACAGTGGTGCATGCCTGCAATCCCAGCAACTCGGGAGGCTGAGCTGAACCCAGATGTTTGAGGCTTCTGTGAACTATGATTATGCCATTGCTCTCCAGCCTGGGCAACAACACAAGATCCTGTCTCAATAATGAACTAACTAACTAAACTAACTAACTAACTAACTAACTAACTAACTAACGAAAAAAAAATCTTACAAAATATAAGGGACCCAGAACAGCCAAAGTATACAAACAATATTGAAAAAAGTTGAAAGACTTCAACTTTCCAACTTAAAAACTTACTACAAAGCCACAGAACAATGTGATATTTGAATAAGAAAAGTCATACAGATCAATAGCATTAAATGGAGAGTCCAGAAACAAACCATTACATTTATGGTCAGTTGAATTTCACCAAGAAAATCCAATAGGGAAAGGATAGTCTTTTCAATAAATGGTATTGAGAAAACTGGATACCCATATGTAAAAATTCATTAATTTGGGCCCTTTGCTCATAACCATAAACAAAAAATTAACTCAAAATGAATCAAAAACCTGAATGTAAGTCCTAAGTTTCTCTTAAAAGAAAATATAGGAGTGATGTTACATTATCTTGTGCTAAGAAACATCTTCTCAGATATGATATCAAAACAAAAACAATAATAAAAAAGGGGATAAACTATATCCATTAAGATTAAAATCTCTGTGCTCCAAAGGATACCATAAAAAATTGAAGCAATCTACAGAATTGAAGAAAATAGTTTCAAAACACATATGTAAGTGATAAGAGACTTGAAAACAGAATACACAAAAAACCCTTAGACCTTATTATTATAAAGACAAACAATTCAACTTAAAAATGGGCAAAGGTTATAAATAGACATTTATGAAAAAAACTATATAAATGACCAATAAACACATTAAAAAGTTGTTCAGCATCATTAGCCATTGGGGAAATGCAAATAAAAACCTCAACGAGGTACGACTTCACACATACTAGAATGGCTATTATCAAAAAGAGAATAAAGTGAAGAAATTGATATCCTCATACAACACTGGTCAACAGGTACAGCCACTTTGGAAAACAGTCTGAAAGTTCGCCAAAAGGCTAGATCAAAAGTAAAGTTCATATGACCCCAAAATTCTACTCCCAAATCTATATACCCAAGTGACCTAAAAATACATCTATACCAACACTAGCATCATTTATGGTAGCCCCAAAGTGAAAGAAACCCAAATGTCTAGCACGTGATGAATGGATAAACATAATGTACATTATTTACATTTTGGCAATAAAAAGAAATATAATGTCAATACTATTGTTAAGATAAAATTTTAAAATATTTAACATTAGCTAAATTTAAAAAGGCGGTCAGAAAAGACAACATATTATATACATATCCTTCTATTTATATCAAATATCTAGAATAGGCAAACACACAGAGAAAAAAAGTAGATTAGTAACAGCCTAGAGCCAAGTGAAGAAAGTTAGGGAAAAGAGGGAGTAATTGATAGTGGGGAAAAAGATTATTCTAGGGGTAATATGCTCTAAAATTGATTGTGGTTGTGATTCACAGCTCAATGAATGCTCTACAAACCATCAAATTCTTTTTACATAATTTTTACATTAAAATTCACACTACATAGGTGAATTTCTGATTTATGAATTACATTTCAATGGAGCGGATAAAAAACAAAAATAAAGTTTAAGATAATCAATGAGAATTGTTTGTTTGCTATATACATAATGGAAGTTAACTTCAGTGGATAAATTGCACTTATGTCATCACGTGCAGCATTTTTGAAAACTATAGTATGATGCTACCTTTCAGATCAACAACCATGGCCATGACATCTAATACTTCTTGTGTCTGGTGTTGTTGAAAGTACTCTCCATCTTACTTAATTTTTTGCAGAAACACTATTGAATAGATGATATTATTTTTCCATTCTCAGATTAAAAAATTGATGCAAACAAAGTTTGAGTAACCTGCCCAAGATTACACACACACACACAAAGGCTTGAAAAAGCTAAATCTGACATGTATTTGCACCAAGCCACCTTTCATCCAGGAATTCAACTTCAATGTTTCTGAGGGTGAAGAAATTCTAGTTATAATATAGAAGGAACTTTTAAAAATTTTTTTCTTTTTTTTTTTTTAGAGACGAAGTCTCACTTTGTCACCCTCAGTGGAGTGCTGTTGAAGTCACAGCTCACAGCAACCTCCAACTCTGGGCTTAGGCGATTCTCTTGTCCTACTCTCTTGCTCTCTTTTTTGTTGCAGTTTGGCTGGGACTCGGTTTGAACCGGCCACGCTTGGTATATGGGACCAGCACCCTATCCACTGAGCCATCAGGCACCGGCCGTAATTTTTTTTCTTCTTGATGAATCTTAAATACATGTTGGCTTCATAATGATTTATTATTATTTAGGAAATGGACAGGGAGTCATACTTCTCTAGACTGTGGGTTCCCAGAGAATCATGGACATTATCTTAGATCTTGTTCATTTCCCAACTCCTTGTAAGCGGCATTGTAAACATAGGCATTTGATAGAAATAAGAGGAATGAACTAAACCTGAAAATATCACAATGAGTGATTTTCAGAGGCTGGAGTTTGCTGCAAATCTCTGTTTTCTCTATTGTCATGCTAAGCAGAACTTTCCAACAAACCATAGGCCATTGCAGCACGTAGGTGTTTCTGAATCTTCTTCAAGGCAGAATCTGTGTGCCAAAATCAATCATAGCTCTGCAGTATGTGGAGAATGTACTCATTTAATCACAAGAATAAACATGACAAAATTTCTGACATAACAGAATTTCTAAAAGAATTTAAAGTTCTGTGTTCTGAAATTTTAACATTTTCTAAAAGAGGCATTTTTTATCATTCTTGGAAATTAAATATTTTATTTCAGAACTTCTAGAATAAACATTCTGATTATAGTTTTAGTCTTTACATGTGAGAATGATGGTCTCTGAATACAAAAGCTGAGATTATGTTCTTTCGAAGAATGTCGGAATGTGATTTTTGAAGTTGAAAGAATATTTTCTTCATGTAAAAAATCTCGATTTAAATTACAAACTGTCTTCATTATGTCTTTAAATTACTGTTTAAAGTAAATTACTCAAACTTTGGAATCATTTTGGCATACCTATTTAATAGTAATTGATATAGTGGTAGAGCAATTATTCATGACATTTGTATATGTCTCGTGACAGCTTTTGTCCCAGACTATCTATTCAAGAATGTTTAATAGAAGAACAACTTTGGAAGATAGATACAGTCCCTCCCTCTGGGGCAAAGAACAGACTTTTTTAAATCCTGGACAACAGAATAAAGATAATGCCTATCTCTGGAACAAAGATTGCGTAGTTTTCCTAGCAATTCCTTTAACGTATTAGGGTTGCCTAAGGTCAGTGTTCCTCATAATGATGCAGACCCACTGTGTGCCTTAGCATCTACCTGGGATCATATTTCTATCACCCCCATGGGACTTGGGAACCAATAAGAACTAAAGCAAACGTGAAGTTACCTGCTAGTGGTGTGGTGAGGAATAAAGCCACGTGTCGCTGACCCAGAAGTCTTTTTTTTTTTTTTATGTCTCTTCAAGCATTTATGGAACTGTGGCAAACTACCTTCTTAGTTTGAAAGAGGGTAAAAATCTCAGAACCTTCACAGTTCTTGAAAAATATAGACATCTAAACATAGACTCATACAATGTGGATACTTAATATAATATACAAATATTGATAAAAAGGCATTGTCAAATCAACATACCTAACTTGTACGATAATGATTGCAATAGGTGAGTAATCCAACATGCACTCTGGTCATAGTTGATATTTTATACATTCATTTTTAAATCCAGGAGTTTTCTTACACATTTCCTATTTCCTTTTCAAGAAGCTTAGTTTTAGCACATTAAAAAGTGCAGTTTAAATATACACTTTCAAAGTTTATTACAGAAAAATATAAGCAAACAAAAACTCAAATACAACACCATAGCATCATGAGTATAAATACATCACCAATGATTTCTTATCAAATTTATTGGCCTCGGTATGACTGTCAAATTCAAAGCTTTTCTGTTGGCTAAAAACCAAAGACAACATACTTTTGTTGTCAGTTTGAGCTCTAATCCTGTAAACTTTGCAGTCTTAATTAAACCACAGACTACACCAGGATTTTATCAGTCATACTATTTAATACATAATTTTGATCATGTTATAGTACTGAGTAGGTGCCTACTATTTCTTTTTTTAATTTTTGTTTGCCTTTCTAGTTTAAATAGGATAAAGTAAAAAGGCAAGGATTATTTTTCCTTGGGTTCTATATCACCAAGAAATAGTGGACATTATAATAGATGTTAATTGAACAAATGGACTTTTCACAATAAAAGAAAACAATCCAACTGCTTCTGCCATGCTTGAGGACTATTCAACTGCTAAAATGTGGCTTGGTTTTTCACATTCAGATGGTGAGTCTACCTGATATCACTAGAGTAATTATTACTGTAAAAGCTGTTTGAGAAAATGTACATAAGAAACTCTGGCCAATTCTATTCAAGGTCATCTAACTAATTGAAACATCATTGATTCAAGTCAAGTTTATCATATGTAATTCCTGAAGGTCCCTGCACTGCTAAATAAAAGTTACTACTAAGCAGCCAATGTTTATAAAATACCAAACCTTCATTAGGTGACACCTCAATAATGGACAAGACCCTGCCAATAAGAGCTCAAGAGCTGAAATTGACAAGAAGGCAGGCAAAACATAAACAGCGGAATTGCAAAAGCAAATGACTCCCACCATCTGCTAAGCTTGTTTCTGCTCTCATTTTGCCAGGAGCCTTTCGGGAAGACATGGAACCATGCTGATGCCCTCTATCATCTGTTATCTCTCCTTCCCATCTGTGATGCCCTCTACTCTGCTCAAAGACATTACTTTGGCTTTGTCCTTCCCTACTGAAATACACAAGATTATGAGAAGGGAAGGGAAGAGGTTTCATGGGCCTACAAACAGGTTAAGAGTGAGAGAGAATAAGGTGTAATTCTGAGCAAGTTCCTCTCCAAGGGGCCAAATGAGGAAAAAAATAATAAGGTCTAAATTACAACCAGCCACATAGACATTTATTTATTCAAGAAACATTCACTAAATACTTGCTGTGTGCCAGGTACTGGGGCAGGCTCTGGAGATGAGGGAGAGAAAGGAAGTGAGGGGTGAAAGGCCCTATCCTTGATTTCAAGAAGTTCATTGTTTAGAGGAGGTGGGAAAAACAAATCCCTAAAGGAATCATAAGTGATGTAGCCACTATGTAAGAGATGATCTCGAAGCTTAGATATAGGATTGAGAGACATATACTGTAGGTGAATTGGTTAAGAAAGACTTGGACTGGTTGATAACATTTAAGCTAAGACCTGAGCAATGCAGAAAAAAGCCCAGCAAATGATTAGCTTAAGGTAAGTGGAAGGTAACTTGAGAAAAGCCCAGAACATCCTTGGTGTGTCCTAGGAGAAGAAAGCAAACCTGTGATCTTGAAATGTAACAAGCAAGGGACTGATCAGCAGGAGAAAGGCAAGCACTATCAAGCCAAATCATGAGGCTCTGGGGAATAGTTTTTTATTTTATTTTAATCACTTAGGAGAACCATCAGAGATTTTTAGCAGGGGTAACATAATCAAATTTATTTTTAAAAAGATCACTTGGACTGTTCTATCCAGAGTAGATTGGAGGGAAACAAGTAAGTTACAGAAAAATTTTGTGCAATTGTGTAATCTTACATGTAATACGGTAAGATTTTGAAGAAAAGTTAAAATGGTGACTGAGTTCAAATAAGGGAGAGAGAACAGAAGAGAAGGGTGTTATCACATTCACCTCCGGCAAGGCCAACCGCCATAGTGGCAGGAGGACCACGTTTGAATGAGGGATGTATTTTATTCCCTTGGGGAATACCTGCTACTTGTTCTGACTTCTAGGCACGATCTGAATTCCCCAGTAAGATTTTCATATTTATATTTCTTGGCAAATATTTGCCCACTTCTAAACAGGAAACATTGAATACACCCAGAAGATCATGATAGTGGCTGGGATGGCAGCTTCTGGGTCCTGATTATTAGCTATCGCAGTTTCTGATGCTATCATCCTAAGGCCAAATATGTTGGAAGGATATTGCGGCTCTCACACAGCCACGCCAGAGTGCTACAGTCATTCGCCTTTCATTAAGATAACAAGTGCAGCCTCTCCTTGTTCAATGAGGCCGACCACAGCATTACAAATGGCACCAGTTTAAATGCCTTGTACAACATTGCAGGGGGAGAGCTACAGATTTTTCAGAGCTGAGAAGGAGCACTGTGTATCTGCTCATTATTAAAAAGGAAGAGTATGTTTCACAAAATATGGCCTTGTGGGCTAAAGCTGTCTTTCTTTGTTCCTTGGAACAGCCGAGTGTGGCTTTACATCTCAGGCCAATTATCTTCCACCGTTTTTTCAGAAACTGACAAAACCTATGAAATGAGCAATGGTATGGAGACAGCATAGCATTCTGCAGTTTACTTTGTACCCTGCATTTGCATCCAATTTTGGTATTTCTCTACTAAGTGTGAAAAAATCTAACCGGGGGACAAAATATTTCCTAATGTGAGAACAACACACTAAACAAATAGCTCCTCATTCCAGCTGCCCCTCATCTCTGTACTGGGCAGCTCTCCTTAAGAAGAGGCCCTTTTCTATCAATACCCAACATTATTTTTCCCCTAAGATAACAGGATTAGCCGGGAGCAAATCTGTACAATCTGCTACCCATAAAGGAGGGCCTTGCTCTTGCTGGGTTTGAAGGATGTAACCTTAGTTTTCACTGAGAACTGTTGGAGCTTGACGTGCAAAGAAAACCATCAGGGCATGTGCAGTGATTTCATACAGGCTTGCTCTCACAGGAAAAGAGCAAAGAGCCAGAGTTAGAAATTAATCGTGAGTCTCCGTCAACAAGGGACTGTGCTCCCTTTGGGTTCATGCTTGTTCGGGCCCCCACCAGTCCCAGGAAGCTCAGAGACAGAGTCCTGCAGGCTCCTATTGGCAGCACTCCACACAGGGAAGATATTGCAAGGAGAGCACTTCAAAAATCAAAACGGGACTGAATAAAGATATGAACATGTTCTGATTTTTTTTTTCATTTCCACAACACACATGAAATTCACTTAAAATATACCCTTAATAAAAAGAGAGATGATCAGAGGGATGTAGAGTAGAGACTGCTGAAAACTGATTTTCAGATATTCAGTAATGTTCTGCAAGAGGTAACACTGTGTCAAATGTGAATTAAATTTGAACAACAGCCTTTCAAATGCAAATCCTTCGGAAGGGATGTCATTGATATACAACCTCTAAAAACCTTTCAAAAGAAATAAAATGGATACGTGTGATAATTAAGATCTCTATTTATAGGAAAATGATCAGATCACATTTGTTCTGAAATGTTTTTGTACCTGCAACATGGAGGGCACATTTAAAAAGTAAGGACTGATTTTGAAATTTGCAGGTTGGAGGTGAAAATAGAATGATAGCTTGTCTGACAGAGGTGAGGATTTTCCTCTGCTATGCTCAGACCCATTATTATGCACCCATAATTGCCCAGGGCCCCATTGACCTCTATTCACTGTACCCCCCAGCTCTCTCTGCCGCACCCCCCCTTCTCAAAGAAAGAACAGGTTTTAGCTACTCTGCTATATGCAGCAATATTCTGCTAAACAGGAGTACTTACAAGAACCTAATAGGGCTCCTTAGGAATGCAAGAAGTAGTGTGTTATGAGATTTTTGAAAACAGAGTTATATTGGAAATTGACTTCAGTAGACACACCTATAAACAAGTAAGAAAGGCAGAACTGTGCAAAGAAAGAAGACTCTGAAAATGTAATTTGACTGAAATCTGCATATCTGAAAGGAGGGTTGCTCTTCAGAGTTGTCAAGAGTTGTCAAGAGGTTAAGGGAAGGAAGTGGGTGAAGGGATTTGGGTCCCAATGTCTGTCCATCTGTGGCCACAACTCCACAGCTGTCCCTGAGAGGGAGTTCTTGGGTAAGGTAGATCTCTGGGGTCAAGGGCATTTCCCAGTGAGAGGCAGAGCTGGGAGACCTCAGCAGGCATAGTCCACAGCTGGGGGCAGGGGGTGAGAGCATCCAGGTGGAGTGGAAGAGTACCACTCTAGCAATGGAATTAAGAACCCTTTTCCCTAAAGATTTCCCCACTCTAGCAATGGAATTAAGAACCCTTTTCCCTAAAGATTTCCCCTCACCAGTCTTTTGGCTTATTAATAAATTATTCTCAGCAAAGGGCCTTTACCTCAGAAGAGAAAACATATCCAGCTAGTCTCTAAAATTTATACCTGACTCTGAATTGTTTTATCCTATCCATTTCAACTACAATGCTAAATTCAACTACAAATACAAGTGTGCGATGAGTAAGTAAGGAGGAAAGCCAGCATATGGAGGGTGAAAGAAATATTTGGCTGAGAAACTCTCAGTAGTGACAGTGTAGAAAGAGGGCACCAGGTGTCTTACCATGCATGATAATAAGAAGGTGCTAAGAAAAGAAGAAACTCTGGACACTCAGACTGTCCACAGTCAGTTTTAGACTTAACGCAGGAGAAGGAACAGAAATGGAATAGAAGCTATAAAAAGAGAGTAGGATGCTATGAAGATTCAGACCAACTCCTCTGTCACTGGGTTGTCCTCCGTGTTACTTTCTTAAGCTTTTGTACCATAAGTGGAAAGGTAGATGATATAGAAGAAGACAAAGTCTGCTGGGGAGATGGGTTGCCACATGGAGTCTTGGTTATTCTGGAGTTCTATGGTTTGTTCCTAATCTCTATCAACTGTGACTATGTGAGCCCTTCCGGGTTTTTCTTTCCTAATCAGAACTGCTTTAAATACTAGATACATCATGCACCCTTCATTTTTACTGTCATTTGTGTGTGTGTGTGTGGGGGGGGGCAAGTAGGAGCTAAAATCTGCAAAAGTTCTCATGTAGGGCATTTAAGGCGCAATCTCCTTTGTCAGCTGGCTGGACTCGACTCAACTGCTGATGGTATTTTTTCTGGGCAGATTTGTTAGTGAAGAGGCCAAACATTCCAAAGACTGTTGTGCCTTGGGAGATTTCTTTCAGCTGGTTCTCTACATTCATGAGGTTCAGAGGGTTTAGAAAACCCTCTGAACCCTTAGGGTTTTATTTGAAGCACAACCCAAACTTTGAACCTTTTATGGTTTTACACATCAGAGGTAAATGTGTCTCCTGCCTTGATATTATTCCCTCTGGTCCCCTCCTGACTCTTTGTCCCTTGAATAAAACTGAACAGTTAGTTGGAGATCAAAACTTGATCCAAGGGTCACCTCTGATTGCTAACCTTCTCTCTACAACAACGACTTTAATTAAGACCATGTCTATGAGCAACCACTTTTCCATGGGCCCTTGGATGTATTCTCAAGACAGATTTTGCTGTCACACAGCTGTTGCATCCTCTTGCTCTGAAGAGTAGCAAGTCCCAGCAGATCACAGATCTTAACCCCATGACAGGCCAACCTATTTATGCTGGCTACTAATAATGACTTATGTTTATAATGGCACTATTCATCCCAGAGGCTCACTCACAGCACTCCACTGACCACATGTGTGCTCTTTATTTGGGCATGTGTCTATATACACCCACATATCACAACTGCACAAAGGTCTTGACTGCTGTGACTTTAATCAGCCCTTTCTTCCTTTTGCTTAGCTTCAGGGCCTGATCCCAGGGATTAGGGAAACCACTGAACCCTCCTCTTTATCTGGACAAAAACAGAATTGAACAATTGGGAGTCTAGCGCCCTTTCCACTTTGTTGCTTATTAGGGGCTGTGTACATTATCCATGATGCCGCAGAGAGAGTTGAGAGAGTTTTTGTGCAATACATATTTAATAGTGGGAACTCTCCTCCCATTTTGTCTCTTCCCTCTTCTCTCCTTCCATTTAATGAACCAATTATTCTGACAAGGAGGAGAATGCTCCCTTCCCAGCTCCCTTTCACTCTGAACCTTTATTCCCTGCTTCTCTAAAGTGCTGCCTAATTTGGCATAAGACCCTATTGTAGGATATTTTTACACTCACCATGAATTGTGTAAAATTGTTTCAGCACTTTGGAAATTTTCTTTAGGAGCAGGATATATTATTTTATTCCCACATGAATGACAGAGATGTGATAGTGTGAGAATGTCCAGACCTGTGTACACTCAATTGCATTCATTTTATTTAACATTACAATCTGTTTGTAAAAAAAAAAACACACAGATGACATATTAATGATTTGCACTTCTGTTGTTACTGAAATGCTTAAAATGCAGCATATCTAGCTTTTTCATTAAAGACTTTGTAGTTATTCATTATTTATGATGAAGCATGATAGAATTTTATTAATTTGCAACTATCCTTTATTTACATGTACAAAAATCTGCAGCAGCATCACTATGTATAACCAAATGTTTTGGTGATAAAAATAGAAGCTGATTTCAAGGGTACGACTACTATTTACCTTAAGGCATTTGTTTGTTCTGCTCTTTTGGGTGATACCTGGATTACTGATTGATCTTAAATGGGGAGATTGAAATTAGATTTTGATCTCTGTCATATATAGTTTTAGGGTTTGGTTTATTTTATTAATAAGCTAAACTGAGTGATGTTGGTATAATATCCTTAACTTGAACATTTAAGACTTGTTCACATTTTAATCAATAATGAATTCCAGGCACTCTGGTAAGTTTTAATAACATGAATAAGAAATAGTCTCTGCTCTCCAGAAACTTCTGGACACATGGAAATAGATTTTCCAAACCCAAGAATGTTGTTAGAGAAATATGGAGATGCACCTGTTATTTTTGTAATCTCAACAATGTTCAGATTTACTTTTAAAGTTTCACTAGCTCCTCTGAAGCTGAACAATTAAGTTCTTGATCTCACCTAGAAAAAGTGGCACATACCTCATTGCTGAATATCACTACAGTCACCTTTGATCTATTCCCCTTGGGAAACTACACAGTCACACAAGCACCTAGTCCACCCTTAGCAGCTTTTTCTAGGATGAGTTTGTGAACTTAATGGTCAGCACTTGTAGTTAGGAAGGCATTGACTGCCTCTTTGCTCGAAGCGTTAGCATGTGTCTCAGTCCTGGCAAACTGTATCATTAAATTTCCTGGTCCATGAAAGGTCAAGGATCACAGTAATCAATCAGAGTGCTTCCTGAGACTTTTCCTAGACCCACTGAGCTGACCATGCTGATGGAACAGGAATCTGAAATTCTTCATGCTTCAAGTTTGTAAATTAAGCCACCATGGAGGAAACAGAGTTAAGAGTGATGGAGACACTCCTAATGATATCCCTTGAACATTTGGTCCTAGACATAACTAAAGTCAGAAAGTCTATGAACATTTTTAGTTATGCATATTTGCCTGTATACATGCATGCATGGATATATGCCTGTTTGTATGTATGTGCTTTGTTTGATGTAGTTTGAATTTGTACACATAGATTGCAAACAAAAAATTCTAAGAACATGGACTGAAAGAGGAGGCACTAAAATATTTATGGAGGATATTTTAAATAAAATGTGCATAACCTACCAAAAGACAAATGGATATAATTATTTCTTTTATGTCCAGAAATCGGAGAACTTTTTTTAAGATTCAAAGAACCAATATGAGTTCATATTTAAATACAAGTGAATAAAACCTTTTTTTTTTTTTTTTTTGATACAGAGTCTTACTATGTCACCCTCTGTAGACTACCATAGCACTTCAGCTCACAGCAACATCAAACTCTTGAGCTTTAGCAATTCTCTTGCCTCAGCCTCCCACAGGTGACAATGCCCAGCTATTTTTGTTGTTGTTGTTGCAGTTGTCATTGTTGTTTAGCAAGTCGGGGCTGGACTCGAACCCACCAGCCTCAGTGGGTTGTGCCACAACCACTGTGCTACAGTTGCCAAGCTGAAAAAACTTTTTTTGGGAAAACTTTTATGTAATATTCCTGTTCTTCCATCTGCTTCTTACTTGTCAAGTTCTTTGTTATGGAATAATTTTATTGATAAGTAAGAGTTTGGTGAACTCAGAGCTGTTAAATTACCTTTAGTAGGTATATAAACAACTTTCTGAATTCATCCTGTGGCTCTAGAAATTCTCACTGATAGCCTATTCAAGAAAACAAATTAAACTTAATTCTAAAAACTAATTGTGCCAATTGAGTATATTTAATTAGCAAAACCATGGCATGAATTAATGCTTCAACGCAGTCTATGGACTAAGTGGCATTTCATATCCCATCTATTTCTGTGACTTTGTGCGTCTCTAAGGCTGACTTCCTTGCTCTACAACATTTCCAACTAACTTCTCCACACAACCAGTTAGCTCTGAATTTAAGTAAGAAGTCATGCTTCAAATTCGAGGATATCTGCTATTCTAACATTGTAGATTCTGTTCCTGTTGGGTTCCATGTGATTTTCTAACTTTCACAAGTATGGTGTGAGGAACAACAGTGGAAGGTGTGAGCAGCCCTTGAAGGGACCTCTCCTGTATTCCACTGCAAATCCTCTTGACCTCATCTTGCCTCACAGTGGCCAGTTCTGACCAGCCTTGGGCAGATGCAATGCAAAGGGACTTTTCCTAGGCTCAGACTAGTGGTATTCCTCCTGCTTCTTGTCTTGGGGCTTCTCTGAAAACCAAATGTGGTACCAGTGGGAAACGTCTCACTGCTCATACTTTGCAACAAGAAAATTCATAGGAGACACAAGTAGGTGGATAAATTCTCCTTCCCCCTTTTAAAACTTTAAGTGTACAGTTCTGAGAAGCATTTCATAGAGCCATCCAGGAGGTCGTCCAGGAGACTGAATTCTGCCTCCAAGCTCTGTGCCCAACTTGACAATCACTCTAGAACTCTTTTTGTGTTCCATTACAACACAAAACTCCTTTCTGTGTTCATTGCCTCTTCCATTACTGTCTTCTTTCAGATAAACTACCTGTACATAAACTTTTGCCTCATTTTTTGCTTTAGGGGACAGGGAGAATCAAGGTTACACATTCCTAATATTTAATTTTTTTTTTTCTTTAGTAAGCATTTAAATGCTCTGGTGTTAGGTTTCCAAACAATAGCCTTCTTATAACTGCTCTGCCATATTACAATCAATAAAAACCAAACAAAAGGGAGAAATTGGGAGAGAAATGTGTGCCTTTGAAACACTGTTTGAACAACAACAGCAATAAACCTCCTCAATTTAAAATTGTATTGACAATTCAGATATGATTCAAATTAGAAACCCTCTAAGAATTATTCTCAACACTGTAAGCTACTGAAATTCATTTTAAAAAGAACTTAAAATCCATAGCTATGCTTAGAAGCCAAATCCATATTATTTAACATATCTGTAACTTTTAAAAAAATGATTCTATCTCTGTTTGAACTCCTTAGCCTGCTAATTATTGGTATGTTCTACAATGTGAAATATGGAGAAACAAATAAAAGAGCATCATATAATGATATGACTTTTCTTAGAAAAGAAAATGACTTTGAAAATGGTATGGAAGGTCATATTTTAGATATGGTATCAAGGATTCTATTGTTAGGTGGTATAAGTTTGAATTTCTACCTTACATCTTACTAGCTTTGTAACCCTGAACAAGATATTTAAATTCTCTAAGCCTCAAATTTCTCTACTGGCAAACAATTATAATACCAAAACCTATTTTGTTGATTTCTAGAGTGTTTTAAATGAGAATATTTTGGGAAAACACTTCAACTATGCCTGATAAAGAGTAGGCAATAAATAAATGTGAGATATATTCCAATCCAAGACAGGGATCACTTTTATAGTCTAAAGGATGATAAAAATAAACTGTATTCTTGCAATATAAAATAGAAAGAAAAAATACAATACAAGATGTCAGTTGATTTTACCATGAAGCTGAAACTCTCACCCTCTTGAGGAGGGTGTCATCTTAGTAAAGTGAATTTGTGTGTTCCAAATAACTCAAACTTGTTTCTTCCACTCATCTAATACAAGCATTTTATTGCTAAAAAGTGCATGTTTTATCCCAGATTCCCTAAATATGCTATAACATTCTACCTTCATTTGCATTGCATGTACCTTATCCAAGAATTGGAATTTACAACATCTTACAGAAAGAAACAAACCCACATTGTATTAGGCAGCATAATCAATTGGTTAGAAAATATAGCTAATATAAATGAAATCAAAGGAAAGTTAGATGTAAATCAAGGAATAGATTTAAATCATAGTTGTCAGAATTCTGGACTAGGAAGAGTTGCAGTGGAAGATTCAACGATTATTCTAAAGTCTGTCATTAATAACATGGGTAGCCTTCAGCTGGTCACTTGGTTTCTCTAGGGTCCAATTTCCTCTGCATTAAATCTAGTTAAAACAAAAGGGATGGGCTTGATCACCTCTAAAGACCTTTCCAATTCTAAAATGTCAAGATTCTATAATTTTAAGTTCCCTTTTTACAGGATAGATCAAAGCATAAATAGACTGGTAAACTTTTCTTTGTACACAAGTGTGATTATGTGGCAAAATTATTTGCTCCTGACCTTGATCTTGACATAAATAAAAATTCCATCACAGAAATCACAGAAAATCAGAAAGAGTCCAGTTTCCTATGATTCATGCTGTGTTTCTTTTGAAAAAGACACATGACATTTGGTTTGGGTTTTCTAAAGCTGTGATAACATCAAAACCTGCAGTACAACTTCACTAATGAGGCTCCAGGGCTGAAAAGGGAGGAAAAAAAAAACAGACAAGAAAGATTTGTAATTAGCACATCAATTATTTGAACGTAAGTAGGTACTCCTGACTTGCTTCAAGGAGCTTAAAAATGAATATTTTAAAAAAATACTTTACGTCTTTGCTTTCTAGTTTATACTTTTAATTCAGACTAACATTGAGGAAAAATATTATTGTTTAAGTAAAATTTTCCTTCAAGTGTTTTTCAATTTTCTTTTATGGTTTTATGGGTATCTAAATAAATACATTTGGGCTCTAGTCTTAAAATATCATTCAATCATATGTTCACAAATTAATAGATAATAAAATTGAGGGGAAGGTCTTAAGCTTTGAGAAAATACCCAAAGAAGGATTCTACTTTTTTCCCTCAAATAAAAAAAAAAAAAAATCATCTTAATAGTACAATGAAGAGAGGTCATGGAATATGAGTTAGCCTTCCCAACAACAAAAATGTCTTTTTGTCACTCCAGATGGAAAAATCATTCAAATAGATTTAGTAACTTCCCCACACATTTCTATATTAAATTTCTGATTACCTGTCTGATTTTATCTACAGTAGGTTTTTAAAAGTTGACAAAGTACCTTATGAAATAATAATGACAAATGAATATTCACCATCTTATTCTTCGATTAATTAGATAAATTATATACATGAATTAGTTGAAAGAGACTTTCTAAACATCATCATCCTCAGAAAAGGATTTCCAATATCATAATAGGGGCAAGAATTAATTGGAAGTTACTAAAGAAGATTTTGATAATTTAGGAGTAACTTTTAATAATGCAATAGTTGATTATTTTATGGTATCATAAAAACTTAAAGATAATTACAACATACAGTGTCAATACTTTTTACATCTTACACACAGGAAGATAGCAGCAATGTGAAAACCATGTTGGATATTTGCTTGGATATTTGCTTGGCCAAACTTTAGTCAGGTTTCTGAATCTTCTGTGAGGCTCATCTATACATGTCCTTATAAAATCCAGTTCTAGCAAAGAACTATGCTAAGTCAATTTATCAAGAACAGCGCCCCTGAATCTTAGAAGATGGTATCTTCCATTTCTGATCAGGTTCCTCACTCCTCATGATCCCCCTCCCCCCCACCTTCAGTAAGAGTCCTGTCAGGTGGGTTTATCAAGAATTCTCCTTACTCCTGATATTTCCTCTTAGTAATTTTCAATCCCAGATTCCCACATTGCTCATTGACCGTGAATTACTAATTGCCTATGCTGTATTCAAGTTGAGCACAATCTCTTCTTGCTATTTAAATAAAAGTGTTTATTTAAAAACACTTTTAAATAAAACTGTTTCAATTTAATAACATCTCATAACTCACAATCAGCATTTCTTTAATAAAATGGAAATAGTTACCTCAAAGGCAATGGGTACCTCATGCAAAACCCAAAAATAGAATTTGCATTAAACCAAAAATTGGCCCATGCTTCACTCCACAATAATTTGACCTAAAGATAACATTCCTATTCCCACAGCTATCAGATGCGAGTTTCAGACAGTGAAAACATTTAAGAAGCACAATTTAAGAAACTTTAATAATATAAAAATGTCTCTGCCAACTTTGAGCTGAACAAGATATGGAAATCCATGGGTTAGTGTGGGCTCTCACCAAATGGACTGTGATAGCAGAAAGGGTAAACAGGAAAAAATCCAGGAAATTGATGTGTCTCATTTCACTTGGTGCTTCATTTCTTGCTAAGTAATTTGTGGCATTACTGAGTTTAAGAGAAAAAGAGACTTATAAGTGTATCTCCATGCATGGTAGCCCCGTGAAGTACTTTTTTCAGTGTTGGCTCATGGACCAATACCATTTGGAATGTGTTCTTGAGTACTGGAGGAGAACGGATTGACTTTGTTAGTAGTGAGGAGAAGATGTACCCCATTGAACAGACAATTGGATAGATGCTTCCTTTACATTTTATTAAGGAAAGTGGAATCCTGAAGGTTGAGTGAAAATCATGGAAATGAAAAGAAATCAAGGAAGGTTCAATGAACTGAGGGCTTTTTACCAGAGTGGGCATGCAAGAGAGTTTGCTTTTATGTACCATTCACCATATGTAAATCAAGTACTCTACACTAGCTTCTTTGACTTAAATGTGCTACAAAGCAGAGAACCTGCTGTCCATAAAAATCAAAACAGAGCCATATCTTTAAAAAAGTATAACCTCTTGTCAACTGGGCGTCCCTCTGCTGCCTGGTGATGGGAGAATTTGATACCACCTGACACTTTACACTCAAATAAAAATTTTAAACATGTCATGCAAAAGATTCGCAGATCAATCCCCACCTCCATGAAAGCACTGAAGGGAGACAGAAAAGCCATTTTGAATGGGCCCAGCAGAGCAGAACACAACTAAATGTTTTCCCATCTGTGCTGAAGTTGGTTCCCAATAAAGAAGATAAGATGATTAACTGTAACTGTGATGTTGAGTATGGTAGTTCTGATATGACATCATCACTCAGTTCATTGTTCATGCAGAGATAAAATAATAAGTGTTATTTCAGAGATGATCTCTATTACAAACACTGACTTTCCTTCAAAATGCTTGCACCATGGTATAGGGCTATGACTGAATACATTCCATTGAAAACATTACTTATCAACTATTAAGATCAAAATCCTTTATTTGGTGCTACTAAATTCAACTTATCACTTAATTTAGGTCTGATTCATAGAAATTTTAGAAAAAGGAAACAATATTCTTTGGCAGTAAGGAATATGATTCTATAGTTAAACACAGCTTTTAAAGGTAATTTTAATGTCCTGGGACATTATCGGAAAAACTTTGCTAGACATATTAATTTTTATACAAAAACTTTCAGGACTTTCCTAAGACATGGTTTCTGGAACTATTAATAGGCTTGATAGTTATCACCAAGTTGGTTTAAAATAATATTTGAATGGTTCATTGGCTAAAATGGTTTGCACACTCAAGTACACTGAGTTTAATTGGTTATAAAATAGTTTTTCTTACTGGATAATCTATTAACTACAGATGTAAAGATTGCTGTTTGGAAATACATTCAAACCGAAATGATTTCTATGTTTAAGAAATTTAAACTGCATTGGTGTGTATTTTAGTTAGGTAAAAACTTACCACTTGTCTCTAATTCCTAGAAGCAGTAATTTGTCTTTAAGGGAAAAGGTCTTTGTTAACATCAGAAAGCAATACCTTAGAAGAAACATCATATATAAGCACTTAGTATGAAGCCCACACGTATATAGTGTATACTTAATATGCATTAGATGTCATAATTATTATTGCTATTATGATTATTGCTAGATATTGTGTGCCTAGGTGTATATAAGGGGGGGACCAAAAATATCCATGACACGGTTTCCGCATTTAGAAGTCTAGTTAAGCAAGTGGGAAAGAATAAAATACTATAAGCAAGGCTAAGTAGCATAGCAAGACTTTGTCTCTGCAAAAAATAAAAAATGTAGCTAGGTGTGGTGGCATATGCCTGTAGATCGAGCTGTTTGGGAGCTGGAGCTGTTTGGGAGCTTGAGGGAGGGGGATCACTTGACCCCAAGAGTGAGTTATGATCATGTCACTGTACTCCAGCCTGGGCAACAGAGTAAGACTCTGTCTCAAATATTAAACAATACATAGTCAAGACAAACAAACTACAAACAGAATGTAGAAAATGGAAAAAGAGGATTACAACGAAAATGTCATAGAAATGTGGCAGTCGTCATTCTGGTGTGGCCCCATTCTTACCATCATTAGTCCCACGATTTGATTTTCTTAGCACGGCAGAATGGAACGAACACAAACGTGGAATCATGTTAGGGTTTTAATCTATGGCTGCTGTACATTTGCCAAATGAATTCAGTTAAAAGACTTAAATGTTGACAAAGTGATACCTACATTATAGTGTTGTGAAAAAATCTAGTAAGTTAATATATGTGAAAGGTTGGTGTAGTGGCTGTGCTTTCTCACTCTTATTGTATAGGAGGGAGAGTATTTTAATATGTATCCCTATATTCTTGAGTATCTAAGAGTCATGTAGGACATAATATATGAGAAAAAATCATTGGATTTAAAATGTACATGTAAATTGCTGGCTTTAAAATGTAAATTTTTGTTGGTTTGCATAAAACTAGTCCAATAAAAAAAAAAAAAAAGAAAGAAAGCAATACCTGACACAAAACAGGGGGCTATTTTGCTCCATACAGAACCTTAAACAGTTCTATTAAAGCTCATTATTGGTATTTACTTCTTAATAGGAGTGCTTTACTCTCATAGGAATTTACATGTCTCTACCCAATTGGAGAGTGACTCATCTTCCTAAAGATTAGTTTTTACTTAGATGCCTCACTATTTCTTAACACACCATCTGCCCTCTACATTTCTGTTTCTTCTAAGACCTCTCAGGGATTTGATTCAAGCTCTTTGTGTTGTAGGAATCTCACTTGTGCAAAAAATCTTACAACTAAACTTCTGGTTACTTGCAGTATCTGGTTACGTTCAGATAATAGCTATGAACAAAACTTTAGAAGGTAAGAGTGTCTAAGTCTGAATCCTGATTCTGAAAAAGTCTTCATGTGTCTCTATTGCATTTATGCAGGAGTTTTTCATAGTATCTGCCCAATAGTAGCATTGCTTGGCTGAGGATATGCAAATGTTCAACTTGATTAATTGAAATTATTATGCTACTGTTCTTTTTTTTGTTTTTTTTTTATTTTTTATTATTAAATCATAGCTGTGTACACTAATGCAATCATGGGGCACCATACACTGGTTTTATAGAACGTTTGACACATTTTCATCACACTGATTAACATAGTCTTCCTGGCATTTTCTTAGTTATTGTGTTAAGACATTTATATTCTACATTTACTAAGTTTCACATGTACCCTTGTAAGATGGGTGGAGGGAGGGTGATTGATGGGATTACACCTCTGGTGCATTTTACAAAGGTATATGATGCCACTTTTCAAGGAAGGTGCATCCTTAGACTTGCCCACCATTGTTGAATGGGAATAGCTATTGTTCCTTGTCTTTGACAACAATTGACATTGCCTAAAGTTTATGACATGTGCTCATCTGGAAAAAAATGATATTATTGTGGTTTTCATCTAATGATAATGATATTGATGAGCATTTTTCATACACGTATGGGCCATTTGTGCTTCCCTTTTTATGCATTACCAGACATTTTTTTCCCCCATTTTTTGTTTTGTCCTAGTGAATAACTGAGTTATTTACATACTGGGTCATTTACTCAAACTTCTAGAAGGTCAATTTTCTGGTACTAATATAAGGATATAGCAGGATTTAAAAGATTGTGTAGCCACAAAGAATACATAAGTTAATAGGTTTAAAGAACTTTAAAGAGCAGCTAGTTAATGATATTATTACTAAGCTACTAAAATTTGCTATGACTATTCCTATTTTATGAGGCATACTAGGTGGGAAAGCAATCAGTACCTATAATTGCATAAATTGCATAAAATTCTAATATTCTAGCTTCATCTTTCCACATCAGATATAGAAAATCACAAAAGACTATTACTACCACCCAAACAATAAAAACAGACTATTCTACAGAATCAGTTTATTGCAGCCCATTAGAAAGCAGAAGCAACAAAGAGGCTTAACAAAACAAAAAATCCAAGAAATGACAAGATCCTCCTAAGAGAAAAGGAAGCCATCTCCAGCCTTCCTTCATGAAAGATCACCAAGAAAAGGTAGAAAATTCTATACATGCTGGTAAAAAGCAGTTAACTGTCAAAAATTGAAAGTCTACATACATGTTTGTGTGACAGTTTAGAGTCCCAGTTTGTGGCAGAAACAATGAAAATCTTCACCTACAATCTTTTCCACAAACCTTCACAAATGTGTTTGAGAATGACTGAGGCAACCAAGGATAGCACAGAGAGACCTCTTTTAGAGACAAAGGTACAGTTTGTGGATCCCTAATATCTGAGGGTGGGGCTTGACACTTAGAGAAACCCTACAGATAATCCAGCCTTTGCAAGCAAGTACCTGGAAGCTGTTAGGTATCCCTGAGAGAAGAAGAGAGTGAAGAGTGCCTCTGCACCAGGCTCACGGGACCTGCTGAAGTCTGAGGGCACACACACTTAGAAGTTACAGAGCCTTGCAGACATGCTGAACTTTATCTACCAATGTGAAGCAGCAGCCATCTATAGCTGTGTAGCTGCAGGGCAGTAGGAAAGCTGAGAGAGATACTCCCGGGGCAGAGGCAGAGGCACATAGGCCTGTTGGAGTCTGGAGGCAAGTAGGAAGCGAGAAGTCTGAGAGAAGTCCCACGGGCAGTCCACAAGGTTTTACTGAGTAAGATGTAGGAGTCATCTACAGAAAGAAGAGGCAGAAAAAATAGGCAAATGCAGTAGGCATGTTTTTGTATGATTCCATGTCAAATAATTTTAAGCTTATGGTGAAAAGAATCCAAAGCAACAAAGAAAATCCCAGACTCATTTCAAATACAGACTAGACTGGAACTAGACTAATGCAACACATACATGTCAGAGAGGAGCCATGATCTTTCACAGGTATAAATATTATACCCTTTCTTTGTGTTAAATGTTCAATAAGAAATTCTAAGACATCCAAAGAATAAAGAAAATGTGATCTATGATCAAGAGAGAAAGTAGTCAACAGAATTAGCATATAGCCCAGATCTTGGAACTTGTAGATGCCTTCTTAGCTGGACATGGTGGGTCATGCCTGTAAACCTAGCACTTTGGGAGGCTGAGGAGGGTGGATTGCTTTAGCTCAGGAGTGCGAGACCAGCCTGAGCATCAGCGAGACCCTGTCTCTAAACAGAAACACCCTTGCCTTGTGGTGGGCACCTGTAGTCCCACCTACATGGGAGCTGAGGTAAGAGGACCACTTGAATCCAAAGATCGAGGTTGGTTTGGGCTATGACATCACAGCGCCATACTCAGGCAATGGAGTAAGACTCTATCTCAAAAAATAACTCCCATAAATATGCTAAATTGTATCGTGGAAAAGGTTCACAGCATGCACAGATAGATGGGAAATTTGGCTGGAGGGATGGAAACTATTAAAAATTCCTAAATGGAAATGTTGGGAGTGAGAAAAAAATGAGAGAAATAAACAAAATTCCTTTCTGGGTGTAACAGCAGAGAATAGCATCGAATAGAACCAATAAATGTGAAGACAGATTAAGAAAAACAGAAGGTGAGCTGTAAAACAGATGCACAGGATCTGAAAGACAGTATCAAATGGTCTAGTAACATATACATAATAAGTGTGATAGAGGGAAAGGAAAAATAAGATAGGACAGAAGAAATATTTGAAGACATAAGGACCATCAATTTCACTAACATTTTTGAAAGGAATCATCCAACAGAGTGAAGAAGCTCAGTAAATTACAAACAAGATAGCTTCAAAAAAAAAAAAAAAAGAAAAGCAAATCGAGGCACATCCTGGTCAAACTTCTAAAATCTAAACATGGACAGAAAATCTTAAATGTGCTCAGAGGAAGAAGACACCTGTAAGCAAAATGATGCTATGGCAGCTGAATTCCCAACAATAGAAACAACAAATGACATCTTTAGAAGAAGAAAAAGTAAACCTAATATCCTATATCCAGAAAAAATATACTGCAAAACTAAAGCAAAAAGACACTGTAGACAAACAAATCTGGGAAAATGTTTCTCCTATAGGCCTGCTCTATAAGAATTCTTTAAAAAAAACAAAAACACAACTTTAGCCTGGAAGAATATAATATCAGATTGGAAGGCAATTTTGCAATAAAGAAAGAAGAATATCAGGTATAAATGTGTCAATAAACATAAAGGAACTTGACATACAAAGATAAGAGGATAGATAAATATTCTAAATGTCTTTAAAAGGTATATGTCTATTTAAATGTGGAGACAACAATGTGATGTTTATAGCAGTATGTTATACTATGAAAATAAGAGTAATAAAGGCAGTGGGTGGTAAATAAAATTAAAGCTGTTAGTTATTGGCAAAGTGGTAGAACTTTTAAAAGTTAAACTGAGATACCGTCAAGGTTTACATTCTAATCTAGAACAACCAGTAAAAATAATACAGAGGTGTGTGATTAAAAAATCAATAGAGGAGAAAACAATGGAATATTCAATCTATTCTATTCGACAAGACAAGACAAAAAAGTGAAACGAGATAAAAACAGTCAGAACAAAGACATATCAAACACCAAGATGATGAACTTAAACCCAAATATATCAATGATTACATTAATACGAATGGCCTAAAAACCCCAATTAAATGACAGATTTTGTCAGGCTGAAGGAAGAACAAAGTCCTCAGAGCAGTGGTTCTCAACCTTCCGAATGCCGTGACCCTTTAATACAGTTCCTCATGTTGTGGTGACCCCCAACCATAAAATTACTTTCCTTGCTACTTCATAACTGTAATTTTGCTACTGTTACAAATCATAATGTAAATAGCTGATACGCAGGATGGTCTTAGGCGTGTGACCTGTGAAAGGGTCATTTGACCCCCAAAGTGTTCACGACCTACAGGTTGAAAACTGCTGTGTTAGAGGAAACACCACTTATTTCTTGTTTTTTCTTTTTTTTCTTTATTGAGGAGGAAACACAATTTAAACATAAAGATAGGGACATGTTGAAAGTAAAAGAAAGGGAAAATTATGTTATGCAAAAATCATTTTTTAACGACTGTGTAGCTATATTAAAATGTCAACTTTAGGGTAAAGAGTATTAAAATAGAATTAAAAAGCAGCATTGAAAATTTCAAGAGTCAAGTCATCAGAGAGTGTAAAAACTTTAAACAACAACAATAAATAATCTTAAATGTGTGTGCATTTAATAGCAGTTTTAAACACATGAAGCAAAAATTGATGCAACTAAAGAAGTACACAGAAAAATCTGCTTGGAGCTCGAGAACATACTGCTGCTTTTTCTGGAATTGATAGAATCAGAAGTCTCGAATATTGCATGAATATAGAAAACTTGAACAATGCTATCAACACATCAGTGCTCTGTCATTAATTGAATATACATCTGCCTCAATCTCCCAGGAAACATGGACTAATATAGACTATATATTGAACCATAAAATGTCTTCATGACAGAGAAGCACAAACCTACATAACAAACCAAATTATCTGTTTGTTGATAATAATGGTAGTAAATTAGAAACTCATGACAGTAAGTTTTTTTTAAATATGCTGAAAGTAATTTAGAAATTAAACAACAGACTTCGAATTAATCCATGGGTCAAAGAAAAAAAAATCACAAAGGATAATTAAAAAAAAACAAAACTGAGCTGATTGATCATAAAAACACAACATATCAAAAGCTGTACGAGGTAGCTAAAGCAAACATTTGAGACAGATAAATAATACAGAAAACAGAGAAAGATAAAATTTAATTCTTTGAAATGTTTAACAAAATTGATAATCCCTAGTGAGACTGATCAAGAAAAAGAAAGACAAAAATTATCAATACAACAAATGAAAAAAGAGGATATCATGCACACGCTAGAGACAGCAAAAACATTACTTATATATGCTAATTAAATAGACATCTTAATAAATGTACGAATTTCTTACAAAACACAACTTACCACATCTGATACAAGAAGCAGAAAATAGAAGTAGTTCTATATCCATTTTTAAAAAATGTTATTAAAAAAATCCAATATAGCTCACATAAAAAATAGGAAGATTATATAATGATGTAAGCTACACACTGGGGTGTTTATAAAACTTGGCTTTATCAAAAAGGAACTTAAAATAATAAAGTTAATTATGAAAAATATGTCAATCAATCAATCACACACCTCGGTAGATTATACCATCAGCTGTATTTTTTTTTTTTCTAGTCTAAGATTATTGACAAAAAGAAGGGAAAAGGAGAACTAATATTTCTTTGGCATGTATAATATCAGGCACTATGGTATACGTTTTGCATTAGAAGAGTAATTTGTAATAAATTTCCACATTTCTATAAGGAAATATCCACTTCCTTTTTTTTTGAAACTTGAATCTAATATATAGAAAAATACCAGGGAATTATCAGAATATGTGATAAATTTATGACGACCTACCACTCTTAAATTTCAAAGAGTTTAAAGGTGATCTTAGAGCCACCTAGTCATGGTAGGTAGGGGATTTGGATCTCGTTCTATTTACCTAATTCAAAAGTTTGTGTTTTCTTCAATATGCCTATTCTAAAGATTTGTAACTAGCAGTGAAAGCAGGGCTATCTCGTCTACCTTACAAATTTCAGACCCTCTCGATAATTTCCTCATAACACATCTAGCTTAGGTAATAATGACCTATCAAATTATGACCTCTCTTGCCTTATTGCAGTCAATGTCCAACAAACAACAGCAAATATAATAGTATAAACGGAGAGTAAAACACTAAGTTTTGAAGAAAAAGAAGTGTGCCTGAAATAAGACCTAAGATTTTATGTGATCTTTGTTATTTATAATAAAATCTCTGAGAGAATAAGTCTCCTCATTTATACCACATCCATGGTTTTCAGCAATTTATGGTAAGGAGTTCAGAGCTCTGACAAGTTTGTGCTTACTTTCATTTGGCAATTGTGTTCTTAATATAACAATGATAACAAGAAGTTCAAACTACAAGAATCAGCAAGTTCAAGGTCTTCTTTGCTTCGGGGATTATTGTCAGATAGAATCTGAGATTTATTCATCTACCAATAGCTCCTAAACTGCTATATAATAATAGTGGTATATAATAATAGTGATGACAACAATAATAAAAGTAATAATAACAATAAAAATAGCCAATACATTTGTAGTTTAGTATGTGCCATTCACTGGCCTAAGTTTTAATATGTATTAACACCTTTAATATCATAATCATCGCATGGTGTAAGTATTATTATTACCATTTTACAGATGAGAAAACTATGCCTCAGAAAGTCTAGGCAGTTTGCTTTAAATTGTAAGTGGTAGGAATGAAAATCAAAGTCAGGTTGTCTGGCTTTGGGTATGAACTCTTAATTATAATGCTATATGAAAACTTTTTTTTATTCTAATGAAACTTTAATAATAACATAAAAATGAAAGCAACAAATATGAAATACTAAAAGTAATAAAATAAATAACAAAAAAACATAAGGTACAGTATGTAAGTATGGTAGGTGTATGTTAAACAATCTTAAACAATCTTAAAGAAGATCAAAAAGGGCTAGAGCTTTAAAGGGCTAGAGCTTTCAGGAATGGCATGATAAAGAAAAGGTCCTTTAGCCAGGCCACGAGCAATGAGTAGGACTTGACTAGGTAGAGGGTCTACATAGATTCAGAACAGATGGGATTTAGTCACTTTAAAAGTATTTTAGCTTGATCAAGTCCCAGTAGTGTATTTTTGATACTGCTTCAATTGCCTGGGGAGTCCTCCTCATAAAATATTCACCCAGGCCGATTCCTTCAAGAGTTTTCCCTGCACTTTCTTCAAGTATTTTTATAGTTTCATGTCTTAGGTTTAAATCT
>CAUYPK010067903.1:0-78519 GCA_963574355.1 Loris lydekkerianus | reverse complement strand
TTTGGGCTTTTTCCATGATTTAGCAATTGTGAATAGGGCTGCAATAAACATTCTGGTACAAATATCTTTATTATAATTTGATTTTTGGTCTTCTGGGTATATGCCCAGTAGAGGAATTACAGGATTAAATGGCAGGTCTATTTTCATATCTCTAAGTATTCTCCATATATCTTTCCAAAAGGAATGTATTAATTTGTATTCCCACCAGCAGTGCAAAAGTGTTCCCTTTTCTCCACATCCATGCCAACATCTCTGGTTTTGGGATTTTGTGATACAGGCTAGTCTCACTGGAGTTAGATGATATCTCAAGGTGGTTTTGATTTGCATTTCTCTGATGATTAAAGATGATGAGCATTTTTTCATATGTCTCAAGGCCGCACGCTTGTCTTCTTCAGAGAAGTTTCTCTTCAAGTCCCCTGCCCAGCCTGCAATGGGATCCCTTGTTCTTTTCTTGCTAATGCGTTTGAGTTCTCTATGGATTCTGGTTATTAAACCTGTGTCAGGATATTCTTTATTCAGTCTACTGACTCAAATGCTAATCTCTTCCAGAAATACTCCCAACATACTTATCCAGAAATAATATTTTGCTGTCCATCTGGATATCCCTCATCCAGTCAAGTCGATACATAAAATTAACCATCACAATGAAGCATGATTTGAACCTTGAAAAGTAAATGGAGCCATGTAAGCATTTACATTTACCATTAGCCAGTGTCTTGAAGACTAGGTGTCATGACTTTCCTCCTCTATTTTAAGATAATAAGGACAGCTCTTTTTTTATTCTTCCCCATCACCCCCACTCACCAGAGCAAAAGTCCCAAAGTATTTACAGCCATCTCCTCAAAAGATGAAGAAATTCTCCCGACAAGATATTTCACTATTCTCACCAAAATGTTCCAGGGAAGGGCAGGCAAATGAAACTCTTCTGCTTTACCTTCAGATCCCAAAAATTGTAGTAAAGAGGTGGAATGACCCTGCTGCTCCCAAGTTTGTGTTTTGTTCAATGCTACCTTGCTGGTTCTGCTTCTGGAACACACACATCCTCTGTTTCTGGCTGTGCAGCCTTCTCCTTTTACTCTCCTGATGGCTGAGCTTCAAAATAATCTCTTTTCTCATAAGAATTAGTGACAGTCCAACAGTTTTTGGCTAACAGAAAAGTCCTTTGTAAAGCCAGATTATTTTTTTAATGAATACATTCTTTAGGAAAAGTTACAAACATTTATAGATATGTAATGCAAGGTAAGATGGCAAAAGGCATACTAAGAAAATCTTTGCCAAAGCCATCCCTACTGAGTAACACAGCATCCGCAAAAAGTTGTATGTCAGAATAAATAGAAAATAAAGAGGGAGACAACAGAGACCAGGGAAGGAAAGATTCTGTAATCCCTGTAAATTCTTACTTGGCGTGCTCTCTCGGTCACAGCGAATACTTACGAAGCTTTGACCTCTTCCATCTGTTTTACATCCTGTGTATTTCCAATTCTCTAGAGGTTACTAAATATGTGACATATCCCTCATTTCCTAAAAAAGGAGGTATACTTTCACCTGAAACCAGAGCTATGGGAAACCCGAAAGGAAATCCTTTGTTGAGCAGGAATGAGAGTCAGCAGGAACGAGAAGGTGGAGGACAAAGCTGAATTGTCATAGGAGGGGCACCTTGGCTCTAAGTCTGAACACATTTTATTTCTCTGAAAAAAAAAAAATGAGAGTTTGGCAGAAAGGCACTTTCAGTTACAGCTAAGGCATAGAAAACTATGGCATAAGCTTGGATTCCTGCCCTGACACACAAGATTTGGAAAATTAGAATACATCTTGACTTAGGTAGACTCATTCCTTAAATCAAGTAAACCTGAGTAACTGGCCCTGTGGAAGTGTAAATATGATTGCAATTCTCAAATTTATTATTTGTTAGTTCTCACTATCAGCCCCGTTTTGATCCTTAGTCATGAATTATATTAAGTCAATGAGCATTGACTTATTTTAGGCATCAGTGTTCGAATCAACAAGGAGTAAAAGAGAAAGGACTATGTGCTTAGAACATGGGGCTGAGACGATAAGAACTGATTCTAGAAGTAAAGGACCCAGGCGTTTTGTTTTGATTTCTAACATAACCTCAGATAAAGCAGTGGATAGTAAAATAGGTTGACTTTGTCCAGTTTTTTCTATTCTACCTTTATTTCTCTCTGCCACCTTCTAAGCTAAGTCTGAAAGAACTGGGAGAAGAGAGAAAGATGATGCCTTGATCATTCCCAAATGTAGTAGCACAAATTTGTATTTCCATTTATTAATGCCAGGGTTTGCTGTAATCTTGTGTAAAGTTACATTTAAAGGCAAATGCTGCCCTATGATTTGATTCTATCTGTGGACACGCCTCTCTGTCTTATCACATCTCATCCTTTCCATCTTCTATGACACTAGAGTTGCAGTGAACTACTTGGCTGCTTCAAAAGGGGGTGATTTCCCACCTCTCCTTGCCTTGAGGATCAGCCATAGGACTACGGTTCTACTGATGGAATGTGGGCCCAATTGATGTAAAACATTGTTGCCTCGCTTCTCTCTCGGGCCATGTTTCAATATATTGCTCCTTCCAGCTAGCTGAGATGGCAGTAACTAGAACAAATAGGAAAGTTGTGCATAGTAAACAGGATAGACAGGACCTCAAGTTCATAAATGAGCACGTCAACAAAAGGTGTTCTCCAACCTCTGCCTAACAGGACAGAGAGAATAAGTAAATTGATTTTTTTAAATTTTAATAATATATTTAATTTAATTTAATTTAATATAGCCAAATTACCATGATTTCAACACACAATAAATATATAAGAAATTGAATCTTAAGCCACCTTTTCATTAGGTCTTTTTGAGGCAGCAGCTTAACCTTTTACCCCGACTTATGCTATGACTATACACATTTAAAGAAGATACACTTTTTTACAATATATATCACTTTTTTCTCTTATCAGAAAAATACAATCAACCATTTTTGTTTTTTTTAATCAACTACTTTTTAAGTAGAACAGACAACTTTACGACAGTAGAACATAAGATAAAGTACCAATCTCCTTCCTGAAATTTAGTTTCTTTCTTATCCTTAACAATTTCTACATTGTACATCTAGTATTAATAGTGATTTTCATCTACTGTTATTCAAATTTTCCCCAAGTTTAATGTGGACTCAAAACTTCCACAGCCTCCCTATTTAAGTCCCCCATGTGAGGATCCATAAAACCATATAACCAAATGGTTATAGGGCCTCAATTTCTACTGACCCATTTATAGTAAGTCTCCAGGTATTCACCAGGTCTAGGTGAACATCCTCTAGTCCCCTTGCTATTACATTCTTAATAAACAACAGAAATAAATTCCTTGCTTAGGAAAGATTTTTAAAACAAAACACAATTATTTAAATTATTGCTGTAATTCAACTGTAAGAATGAAATGCAAAGTGTTTCATTTTAGTAATTGAATTATAGACATGACAAACATTGCAACTTTTATCAACGGCATTGATAAACAATTGCAGAAAACCATGACTTTAATTATTTGTCTTCCATGATAAAAATACCTGTAGTTAAGAATGAGGTATGTCTCATTCATCATTTTATTTTTGCTAAGTACCTACCATTACAGACACTCACTAAATGTTTATAAATAAATGAATAAATGGTAATTTTTTTCTCAATAATAGGCTTGGTTGCAATTTTTATTAAAGCTGAATTCTTGGTAAGGCGTTCAGTACATTTTCTTGATTCTAGCAACAGATAATAGGCATATGACAATGGGTGTGATATGACTGTAGAGTGCTTTGGGGCATTTATACAAGAATGCTCATCACTGATGACTACTTCCAAAGGTTGAAAGTTACCTTGATATAGTGAGAGTCACAGGTGAGAATCCTATCAACACTTCCTAGATATATGTTTTTAAGATACTATGTTATAGTCTTAATATATGACCCTACTGACCCTCCCCAACTTATATTTAGTTACCATTACTATGGTAACTAAACTATCACAGAATGATAGTATTAGGAGGTGAGGCTTTTGAGAGGTGATCAAGTCATGAGGGCTCTACCCTTGCAAATGGGATTGGTGCCCTTTATAAAAAGGCCCCACAGAGTTTCCTTTCCCTTCTCACCATGTGAGGATACAGCATGAAGGTGCTGTCTGTGAACCAGGAAGCAGGCCCTTGTTAGATGCTGAATCTGCTGGTGCCTTGCCTTTAGGCTTAAAGTTCTGTGGTTTATAAGCCACCCAGTCTATAGTAGTGTGTTATAACATCCTAAATGGACTAAGGTCCAAGTTCTGGTACCCATGCTTCTTTAGCAAATGTTACCTGGCTTGATATAGTCAGCTGAGTACAGAGATTCTAAGATAGGAGCATTTCCTAAAGTTCACAGATAGGATCATTTCCTCTTTGAAGTTATCAATTTACTTTTATTCCATTTCCAAATTTTACCAAAATGTGACCCAGTGATTGACATTGTTTCCACAGGGAACTGGACTAGTGCTAAAACTGGTTAGTAAACCCTACAATAACTAGTATCAGAGTAACAGTGGCTTCAGTGAATTTAGCTTATATATATATATATATTTTAGCTTATATATATATATATATTTTTTAGTATATATATATATATATATATATATATTTTTTTTTTTTTTTTTTTTTTTTTCTCTCTCTCTCGCAGTTTTTAGCCAGGGCTGGGTTTGAACCCACCACCTCCGGCATATGGGGCCAGCGCCCTACTCCTTTGAGCCACAGGCACTGCCATTTAGCTTATATTTTTTTAACTTTGACTTGAACTATTTTTACCTAGTTTTGATTTCTATTCTGCATTTTGCTTTCTCTTTCTACTTTTTCCTTGGCTTTTAAAGAGGAGGGAAATTTAAAGGTCCATAACAAGAAAAAATTAAATTAAATTACTAGGGAGATAATGACTCCCTGGGAAGTAGGGACAGGCAAGGGGACTAATAGGTGGAAAGACTGTAAGTTCAATGGCTAGTTGCTGGCTTAGGCTGACTAAGGTTGGATTTGGGTCTCTCATTCTCTGCAGCTACACTGCTGCCTGCCCAGTGGCAGATACACAATCATACTACACACGTTCAGTTTGTAATTAGTCTTCACTCACCACCACCTTGGATCCTTCTACTGCAACACAATGGCCAAGGCAAAGGATTGAATTGAGAAAGTCCAATCACATCAAACCCAATGTAGGATAGAAAACTGATGGATGGACAAGCAGGACTACATGAACAACAAAACCTACCAATCTTGCAGCCTATGCTGAGATAATCCTGTTAGAAGGGAGCAGGTATCAGAGTCTCTTCTAACTCATTTCTAGAAGGCAAATAATCAGGGTGGCTCAGTAGTCCTTGTAGCTCAAAAGCTCTTTACCCCTCTACTTCCCAAATTTATATTGCCATCAAATTTGCCCTGAGCCTGGGGATATTGCTTTCTACCTAAATGGGATTATCCATAAAAGCCTTAATATAGTTCAGGTCACATAGCAAATCATCAACAAATGTTAGCTATTATCATCAGTATTGTTATTAATTTTAGCCAGGTGTTCACCCTCCGGTACTGAGAGGAAGCAATTTTGGGCTAAGAGCCAAGTATCAACTATTACTGTCATCAAACATGAAATATGTATCATAGCCTGCGTATAAGACAACCTTTGAAAGGAGTCGGGTGTAATAGGTTTTTTTTTTTTATGTCTGTTGCCTTATTTCCCTCAGCCATCTAATTTCTCTTAGCCCAACATAGGAGAAAATCATAATTGAAAGTACAAGAATTGCATGTTTCCATTTAATAATACAAGAAAGGGTATGTTTTCAAAAAACTTGGTGGTACTCAGGCATGTTTAGGGATTCTATTTATCTTTCATTTACATTTTCTCAAAATCTGTCTTCATAAAATCAGATGATTCAGAAACTGTATGCAGGAAGGGAAAAGAAGAGCAAAGAAAAATAACTTGCAGTGTATACAAGTAGACATTCAATTCATTAGCAAGTAATATCCAGAAAAGACAGTTACCATATGGACTGCTGTTACTGAAAAACGTCTTGCTCCCGCCAGAGGGAGGGGCTGCTAAGAGGCTCAGGTTTGGATGTTAGAATGAAACCTCCTGCTTATTGCTTCTCTTAGGAGCAAGTTTTGTTTTTGTTTTTGTTTTTTTCTTCTCCCCCGGCTGGCAGAGGCTGTTGCCTTTAAGGCTTCATTTTCTTTGTGAGCCTTTTTGAATGTTAATGTCTTTGCAACTCATTAACCTGGGGTAGTTGTTTTGCACTCTGAGCACCAAGGCATCTCATCAGGATGAACTGGGGCAAGGCAGCCTCTAGAAACACACCTGGGTCTCTGGGCAGTCATCTGCAGGCGATTGCCTCCAGGTGTTTGCCAGTGGGAACCCATTGAAAGTCAATGCAATTTAGAGCAATTTCTCTGGCAGTGGAAATTAACCTGCAGGAATCTGCCAGCAACAGGTGTATTTTAGGGCAGTCATACCAGCGTCCTGCGCTGCGGAGACGGGACCTTGACTACCAGGTGTAGTGCAGAGGCTGGATAATTGGAGGAGGCAGGAAATCAGTGCGGAGAAGATGGCCAAATTACAGGTCAGCATGGGTTGGTATAATTATTGGTTAACCCCCTCCTGCCTGTTAACCAAAAACCATTTGTATATTTGAGGAACAAAAAAAAAAAGTCTTCACTCAACAGGAAAGAATTATTGCTCACTGTTCAAGCAGACTGAATTTTTTAGTAGCTGAGATTTTCAACAAATTGTTTTTGCTTTAGTGTTTGATACTCAGAATATGATTGCTGGAAATCCACAGATCTTCAGGAAGGCAAGGAAGAAGTGAATTTTAAGTGCTTGAAAGCCTCCTGCCTCAGAAACCATTTGACCAGTGGGTTTGGCCCTTTCTACCTCCTTTAAAAAGATATACAGGGAGAAATATACAGATTCAGAAAAGGGTGTCTAAGCTCTGGGTCTTACTTTCTCCTGGACATTGTTCTTTCTTCTTATGTCCTCATTATATTAAATTTGACCCCTTGATATAATTTTTTCCCAAGTTTGTTAATGTCTATTGTTTTCCATGTAACTGAGTCGACTTAAATAATTTTGAAATTAAATAAAAAATTTGAAGTCAAGAACTGAACAAATTAAGCCATACCATAAATTTTAAATCAAATGTTAATGTTCACATAACATCCATGACATGTAATAATGAAATTTGCATGATACAGTCTTTTGGCTTTCTGATCTCAAGTTTATGATATTCTTAAGAATGAAACAGAGATGTATATTTATTATTGCTAAAGATTGCCAAAGTGCTGCCGTAATTAATGATTACTGTGGAAGTAGTTACTTTTATATATAAAAGCAATTATTCAGAATTTTCATAAAAATTGAACAAGGCAATAAATTGATGGTTCTTTTGAATGTAAATAAAGTGTTGGATAAATAACTTTAGGAGGAACATACTCATTTTGAACTAAGGCATGCTTATTTAAACACTAAATAAATAATAAATTTAAATACTAAAAGGCAGAATAAGATTAGAATAAATCATAATTTTAATCTTTCTAAAATTGTTTGACTTAGTACTATTTATAGCATGTAAATAAAATTGTACTTAATATTTTATTTGGAATTTCTCTATCTAATTCTATTTATGCCAAGATGCCTGTCAAGAAAAATTCCTAGTTGGAATTTTTCATGATTCTTGAGGATGAACTGAAAGCAGATGTCAACTCTGCCACCTCAAAATTTTCATGAAAAGAACTTCCCAAGTTATTTCTAGTGGATCCAGACATAATAATGAAAATGACATGAAGGAAATAAGAAAAATTCAACACATTTTGTTCCTTCTAGTGAAACTTCAAACGGCAGACATTGGAAGACAATTTTAAGAAAACCATTACTGGTAATTCTGAATCTGTGAAGGTTAAATATGGTGTCTGAATTTTGTCAAACTGAATGTTCCAGTCCAATGTTCTCAAAGTGCTGCTCCTGAGCCAGCAGGGCAGCGTCCTCTCAGGTGGTAGTTAGTTTTCCAGTGGTCCTGGGGTGTGCTGAAGTAATGAAATCACTGCTCTAGAGAGCTAACCATTTCAGTGCTTGGAAAAGAAGAATTTTTGAAGATTGTGGTAGATATAAATCTGAAGCACAAAGTCCTTTCTAGAAATTGCTGAAAAATGACTTGGATTTCTTTCTCCTAAGGCTATTGGCATTAGCAAACGTCCGTGCTGAAAGCAAGCGTTATCTTGGCGTCACAAACATGCAGTGTTGTGGTGGTGAGTACGGTCCAACAGCTTACAGTCTTGAACTCTTCTTGCACAATAAATTTCAAACTTTTAAAATTTGACTATCAAAGTTTTAATGATAGAAAATTGTGGTCATAATTCAAGTGTTTTATAATTTCAGATTTATTCTTTTCTTCTACAAGTTCTCTTCAGTTGTTTATTGGTATTTTATTTATTCATTTTTGAGACAGACTCTCATTTTGTTGCCCTCGGTAGACTCAGCATATAGCTCATAGCAACCTCAAACTCTTGAGCTGAAGCAATCCTTTTGCCTCTGCCTCAGGAGTAGGTGGGACTGTAGGTGCCCACCACAATGCCCAGTTATTTTTAGAGATGAGGTCTCGCTCTTGCTCAGGCTGGTCTGGAACTCCTGAGCTTAAGCAATCTACTGGCCTTGACCTCTCACAGCGCTAGGACTACAGGTGTGAGCCACCATGCCCAGCCCTTGACTATTGGTTCTAATGACTGGTCATTCTATTGGACCAAAAAATATATTTGATACACTTATAGTGTGAAATTATAGTCTCCTTACAAAAATCTAATCCACAAAGAAATCTTTTGGGGTTTTTTTGCATTCATTTATGTGGAACCTTGTGTCATTCTCTATTTTCCTCCTGACTTGTTTCCTTCAGACCATGTCCTACAATTGATAATCATTGTATTTATTAGTTTATTCCCTGGATTACTCATCTCTCCTACTTGACTGGCAAACTCATAAGGCAGAGACATGATTGCTGTTTTTGTCCCTACTGTCTAGAACAGTGCTTGGTTCAAAGTTAGCAGTCGATATTTGGTGAATGAATGAAAGCATACATTTCTGCATCACTACATTCGATTAGAATTACTGAATGCTTGATGTGTGAATCAAATGCCAAAGTGTGCAGTAAGTGCTCAAGAAATGTTTTGCATTTTACTATGTAAAATAAGCGGTTGAAGAGTTATAAAATTTACAGGTTGAAGGGTTCTCACATGTAATCCTTCCGGCATAAATCTAGTGGTAGGCTGTTCAGGCATAAATCTAGTGGTAGGCTGTGTAAACTTTAATAATGGTACAAATAGAAGACTGCTGTGATTCTTTCATTATCTTGAAGTAGCACACACCCTGCTCCTCTCAAAATACTTTGTTTATATGGCAGGGGAGATACTGTGATGACAAAGGTGGCTTTCCCAGGATGAGGCTTATCTATTGTACTCCGGATGTGCTGACCCCTGCGATTTCCCAAAAGTAGGAATTTGACTGCATAATTTGTAGTAGTGAGGGACTGTGTTCATGCTTCCCACCTGGTAAAATAAAAAAAAAAAAAAAAAAAACTAAAAACTTTGTTTATATCCCTACTGAACCAATATACAGTACAGCTTTGTAATATATCTGAATATGTTGATTCACATCTCTTTCCCCCATTAAATTATAAGCTCCCTGGGCAAAAACAAAGGGCTACCTTACTTATCTTTGCATCCTCTGGTGTCTCACATGTTGTTATGCTGTCCGCTCAGAGAGGGAGAATTAAAGTTGGCAGCTTCAAGAATCAATGCCATCTTTCTTTCCTCTTCTGCCTTAATCCCCTTGTTGTTGGCCGTGGTGAGCACAGTGAATCACACAGCAAAGACATCTGAACCTGCGAGGAACTGCTCTTCTGACAGCTGGGAGAGACAGAGAGAATGAGACTTCAGAATCTCCAGACATGAAAGTAATCAATGAATTCCAAGTAGGTGAACTAATAAGTGAGCCTCTTTGGGGATCAGAGTAAACTCTGATTAAAGTTGCCAGCCCTGTCTTTCAAAAATATCCATAGCCATCCACCAGTGTAAAACTAAAAGCTGGCTAAGTATGAAGAAAAGAGAACAAAGAATGATGTGCAATCTGAATCCCCAGCTTGCTATGTTCTTCCTAATTTGCCGTGGGGGCATGAGGAGGCAAGGTTTCTAGTCCACTGATTTTCAACCAGTGTGCCGCGGCATGCTGGTGTGCCATGAGAGGATCTTGGGTGTGCTGTGAAAAATTTTAAAGACCATTATTTTCAGTACAACTTCAAAGCACAGTAAGTATATTCTTTTTTTCTCTCTCTCTTTTGTTTGTGTTTTTTTTTGACCAACATGATTTAAGTGTGCAGTGGAAGTTTAACTACAGATTCAAGTGTGCCTTGAGATAAAAAAGGGTTGAAAAATACTGCTCTAATCTATACTCGGACACCCATCCACTGTGATATTTTACTCAATGTGATTTAGACATAAAGTGAAAATCCTTAAATCTTGTATTCTTGGTGTCTTGATTTAAGTTGGTTATGGTCTAGTCTTTTGAAGAGCTTACTCTAAGTTTACTTTCTTTTCTTCATTTAACAAGCTTTTTAGAACCCCCATAAAGGAAATCAAAGTTTAGTTCAGTGGTTGACAGAATGAGCTCTGGTGTCTGCATGGGTTCAAATTTCAACCCAGCCCTATTCATGTATGTGAACTTGAGCAATTTACTTTCTATATTCAGGGTCCTGACTTGTATACTGAGCTTAACAAAAGCCATGATGATTAATGAGGATTAAAAAGTTGGATCATGAAAAGTACATGAAATCATGTTTGAAATGTAGTAAGAGATCAGTAAGTGTCAGCAATTGTTACATATCTATGAGAAACTCCACAAGTATTTGGCCTGTGGCTCAAAATCAGGGAGACAAACAAGACATACCTCCTGTTCCAAAGGCGCGAGCTCACAGATCAATGGCCGAGAACTCAGAAAAGAAAGCAATTAGAACTTAGGGTAATAGTTCTACACATGTGGTCTCAAAAGAGCACCAAATAGGGGCACCAATTCCACTTTATAAAGGTCAACAATTTTTTCTAGGAGGAGCAGCCACTTGGCTCTTGAAGGACACATTGGTGTAATCCTGGCAAGTCCTCGCATGAGGGAGGGAAGGTAATTACTGTTGAGGGTCTGGTTTCAGCACAGGACCCTAGAGCTTTTGCAAGTTGTTCTGACTTTGGGAACAGCCCTAAAATGGTTTACATGTGAGTCTCTGTGCTGCAATTCCCCAACTGTATAAAGGACTGCATAATCCTTTCTGATATCACTAGGTTTTAGTGAAAAAAGTATTTATAAACAATAATGGAGTAATGTATCTTTTAGAAGGAATAGGAATTTAGGAATTAAACAGATTTAGATTTAAATTAGGGCTTCCAGTCTATGAATTTGAGCTGCAGGTGTAACTTCCTAGGCTCCCCATCATTGATAAAATCAGACGTAATAATACCAACCTTGTGGGTTAGTGATATGGGCTCACCAGGGAGAAAGTACCTTGCATGGGGGCAGCTCTGTAATCACTTGCCTCCTTCTTTTCCACTGAAAGCTTTCAAAGGAAAGATTACTTCAAATTCAGAAGAGGGGTAAAGACTATTTATCATTGGACTCATTTATCTCATCTTGGTGATAACTATTTGACAATAATGATTCTCAGAGACTTTTTGTAGCTTTTTAATTACAGAGGTAAGAATTTACCAGTAGAGAATATTAATGGAGGAGAAGGAGGAAGAAAAGAAGGAGGAAAAAGGGAAGGATGAAATAAAAAGGGGGGAGGGGTGATGGAGGAAGAGAGAAGTGTTCTACATCAGTATATTTTGTCCAACTGTTACTTAACTGATAACTTTTCCTGACCTTTTCTCATATGATATCATAAATAGTTTTCAGTTGTTTAGGATTTTCCAAACCTACACTGACCTTGGTCAAAATAGATCCTTTCTCCATTATGATCACTTTCAGATTGTTTGAAAGCCAAGCATCTGGGGGAAACACGCCCACACCTTTCCTTTAGAACAAAAAGTCACCATAAATCTACAGACACTACAAAACATACTCCATTGAGTCTAGCTGCCCCGTCCTACTCTCTGGCACCCGAATACACAGAGTCTCCCAGGCCTGTCCATGTCTCCTTGGGACACTGATGCAGAGCATAACTCTCTAAGTCCCTTCAAGTGTAATATTATTCCCATTGTAATGAAGTTAATTGCTAAAATAGAAGTGGCAGACAGCCTAGCTATAATCTGCTGTCTTACTGAAAGGAGCCAGTTTCAGGAACCTCTCTCTGTAGCTTAGACTTTACATTTTATTTCTCTTCCTTTGTCTCCCCCATAGGCAGTTGTTCTCCTGAGCTATGCCAGGAGACATCAGCAGCACAAGATTGCCGGCTCAGCTACAGGAATTTGCTACAATACCTTCATTTTTATCCTAGCAGTGATTTTTACAGCCCTTCTTCTTTTCCTGGAAGTGTATGCACATTTTCGCCGTGTTTTGCTTAGTTAAAAATAATTGTGGAATGAGCTGAAGTGCAGAAAGTAGGTGTGATTTGCATGCACAGAATTCTGCTAGGAAGCATCAAAACTTGTGTGTGAAGAATATACTCCTTCTATCAAATGTTTCCCTCTGTACCAGTGGAGTTAAACTGGAAAAAAATGCAACAATCTTATTTTCAAAAAGAATAATAATAATAAGAATTATATATACTTTTTGAATGATAAAAATCTCTGGCTCAATCTCCTCCTTTGGACTGTTCCTTCTCTGGCTACTGTTTGTCAGTTTTCTGACCAGTCTCTGTGGCAGACAATTAGCACAAAGAACTTTCTATTTGGGTGAGATATCATTGTAGTGAAAAATACAAGGAGAGGTGAAAAGTGTTAGACAGTGCTGGGCTAGTGGAGTGAATTGCTGCAGAGATAGCAGCTCCGGCAGCTCGTTATTATGAAATGTCCCCGGGTGTGATAGAATAGTCAAACAAAGGATATTCCTTTTCTTTCTTAATTAACAACTTGAAGATAAATAATTTTCCTCTTAATCTCAAATCAGGATCAAGCAAAAAAACCCTGTGTCCTTTGACTTCCCAAAGCTGCTGCATGAAGCATTGCATCCATTTTTTTTTAAACCTCCTTCTGATTTATTAACTTAAGATAAATGGCTTTCCTATCATAACCTGTCAGTGCCATGCAATGAAAAGGGAATCAGTGGCGGTAACTGTGTGCAAAGCTGCTCAGTATAGCCAGCCTTAGAAACTGGAGTAAAATCTTCAATAACGCCACCACCTCCCCCCTGCAGAAAACAACCCACCGGCACGTTTCTCATTCATTAACTTTCTAAAGACATCTGTCCTTGCAGAATCTCCAATGCAACTGAACATGATGTATGAAATCCCGCTCAGCTCATACACAAAGAACCAGAAAGAAAAGAAGAGCTTGGTGGAGACAGCAGTATCGTCTGTGGAAGCTTCAGCAGATGCCACTGGCAAAGCTGCCCACTTATGAAGATCCTGGGGAAGGGAGTTTCTATCTCTCTGCTTTTTAGTTCTTCAAGTCTGGCTCATTCCTCTTGAGCATGAGTTACCTCTTATGCAGCCAGTGGGGCACAATGTATTCATAATAACAGTAATACAAAATAAGCAATATCCTCTAATACAACAAACACTTAATCCTTAAGATGATACTTCACACCAAGCCTCCTCCTCCTTTACCAGTATACTTGGAACACCTCTAAACGCAGTCATTCATCAGTACATGTGTCAATCTTTTGCATTCAGCAGGAAAAACAAACAAACAAACAAAAAGCCAGGAGAGCACAGAGGCAAAAATAGATGATTTTGTTTGGATTCTTATTCAGATATTTAGCAGATCCTTAACATCTATAAGGACAATTATAGTAATACAATCTCAATAGTACATATGTGGAAATGGTTTTCACTTACCCGGAAATTTGGTTGTTTTTCTTATCTTGTTCCCAGCTGGTTATCATGAAGTGTTACCTGTAATAGTGGACTGCCAGACTGCACAAGCCTTTTTTTTTTCCCTTTGTCATCTATAGTTTCTGAGGTCCTCAGAGATGGTTTGCCAGAGACTTTAGCTTGCCCAAGGGAAGTATGTAAAGGGCCCATGTGTTCCTTTTAAGGACAACAATTCATTTGTGGAGAAATGGCCACCATTGAGCAGCCAATGCCTTCAGAGTGAGTGCCACTGTGTATTGCAATCCATGCTCACCTCTGGTAATTTCCAAAATCTGTCACCAAAATGTTCCAGATGGTGAAGTCAGGAAGGCTAGTCTGGCCTCCATGACCGCCTGTCAACAGGAGTGACCCTGTCTCAGTCCTATGGGTGCTATTCTCCACACCCAAAAGACATTGCCATTCGTAGCATGTGTTCTAAGGTGAGAAAGGCAGGAATGACTTTACCTGTGGTACAGGTTTCCAGAGAGGTCTTAATTTTTATTAATGTTGGTTGTAAAGGATGTTCCCTAGGTTTAGAAAGAATCTCTGTCTTCAGTCTTAGTTAAGTCAACAGCATGACTCAATTAAGATTCCTCTCTTTAATGCCACTGTGGCCAATCAGGGCAGTGAAGTACAAATTAGAGGCTTTGTCAACAGTCACTTATGTTTTTCTTGAGTCTGTCGTACTTAACTCATTTGGGGTGCACGTTTCTCTTCTTTTAAATGAGGGAGGTGTTTGTGTAAAGGGAATGAGGCAATGTGTGCAAAGGAATTTCAAAAGCTATACACTGCTTTAGAAATGGCCCGTATTTTGTGTGTTTACTTGGGAAAAATTAATTAATGCATTTCTCAAAATTAGGCTAACCAAGATACTAATTAGCTTGCTAGGAATAATATCATGATATTATGAATAATATCATGATATGCTAAGGTTAATGCTACCTCTGGAGCCGGACTGCCTAGATTCAAATCCTAACCCCTCAACTTCAGCTAGGTGACCTTGACAATTTTCTTAACCTCTCTGTATATCAGTCTTCCTGGCTGTAAATTGGTGCTAAAGATAGTGCCTATCTTAAAGGGTAGTTAAAGGATTTAATAGTTGGTATGTCTAAAGTACTTAGAACATTTTCTGGCATCATGTAAGTGCTCATTAAATGTTAGCTATTATCATCATTGTCATCATCTCAGGTGACATCTGAAGTGTGGCTGTAGTAATGAAGCTATTTGTAGGAGACCAGTGATTTCACCTTGGCATTTACTCTGGAGCAGAGTAACTATATCTTTTATTATATTACTACTACCTTTATTATCTATTAATCATTATCTCCACATTAGGTACCTGAGGCTTAGCTATTAATATTGTCAATGTAACACTATTTTAGAATAATCTTTTTCTAATAATGTAAATCTCTTTCTTTTCAAAACAAATTAGCCCAAATAGGAGCCGTGTATAAGCCTGTGTTCCCTTGTCAAATTCTTTCGTTCAACAAGGATAATCTATAATGAAATTAGGCATTTGGAATCCCCACTTCTGACTTTGTCCTTTATGGCTAAAACAATGTAGCTTCCTTTGGCATTTAAATCTTGATGATGTTCATTAAATAGTATTCCTGATTAATTACTGTGTGTTTTCTTACAATAGCTCTTATTACGCAATTTGGGAACAAGTTAGAAATTCTCCTTAGACCAAGTTGCATTTAAGCTGACCAAAACTTCCTAAAGCTGCAAATGCTGGCACAGATGTGGAGAGAAAGAAATACTTCTACACTGTTGGTGGGACAGCAAACTAATACAGCCACTTTGGAAAGAAATATGGAGAATCCTCAAAGAACTCAAAATAGACCTTCCATTTCTTTCCATAATCCCACTACTAGGCATCTACCCAGAAGAAAAAAAATTAATTTTATCACAAAGACATTTTCACTAGAATTTTATCACAGCTCAATTTGCAATTTCTAAGATGTAGAAACAACGTAAGAGCCCTCCAGCCCAGGAATGGATTAATAAACTGTGGTATATGTATGCCATGGAATACTATTCAGCCGTAAAAAAGATAGAGGCTTTACATCCTTTGCATTAATCTGGTTGGAGTAGAAACACATTCCTCTTAGTAAAATATCATAAGAATAGAAAAGCAAATATCCAATGTACTCAATACTAGTATAAAAGTAATCGACAAATTAACACACACCCAAACCAGAGAAAAACTCAATTCAATTCAATTGGGGGAGAGGGGGGAGGAGGAAGAGGAGGACAGGAGGAGGGAGGGAGACTGATGTGCTCCCATCTAATGGGCACAATGTAAGGGTATATGGCATACCTCTTGGGAGCAGGACACAACAACAATAGGGACCTTATCTAACAAATGCAAACATTGTAACCTGATCATTTGTACCCTCATATTAATCTTATATTTAAAGAAAAAAAGAAAAAGTATTTCATAAAATTCAGCATCCTTCATAAAAATAAACTGACCAAAATCATTAATGTCTTTTCTTCATTTCACTATGATTCAATCAAGACTCCATTTGGAGAAGCTACTTGATGTATGTTTATACTGCTCTTGATACATGAATAAGACAGAAAACTAAGCTGACTTTAAAAATCATTTTTAAAGACACCCAACTCTAAGACATGTCAATGATGTGGCATTCAGTGGGGAAAAATTGAGTAAAATAATAATTAAGATCAAAAACATTTAACAGATAAAGTTCTTATCTGTTAGATATATATCTGTTATCTGTTAGTATATATAATTACACTAAAATGATACTAAAATGATAGTAATGTTCAATGAATTCTAAAGTATAGATTATTTGTATTCTTTTCCTTGAACATGTTAATAATTTCAAATTTATTTTAAGCCACATGAATTACTATTGTTATCTGGAGTAGAAAAACAGAAGCATGAAAACAAGAATAAAACATTATTTTAGGTTTGGTTCAGATAAGTAAGGAAAAGATATAGATAATACAATGCCTAAATTCTCACATTTCTAATCATACGAGCCAATTTCTTTGGTCACTGATGAAAAATATTTGGCAGAAGCACTCTCTAATCATTCTCTAACATTAAGTTTAAATAAGATTTCCTGAATAACCAAACACTTCAAAGTGGGTTATAAAGAAAAAAATGAAAAGTCCACAGAAGAACAAGGGATCTGAAAGGGTGAGTATTTTCAAATGGAGATTACTGGGGAAGGTGCCATGTACAGTTTTGTCCAGGACCAGCCCCAACTATGCTATGGGTTTCCTCTCAGTGGCTTGGCCCAAATCAGAGGACGAAGGAAAATGAAAAAAACAAGAGACAAGAGAAAGTTTAAGAAGTAGCTGGGTCAGGAGGCTGCATGATTTCTTCGTAAGGTTCAACACACATGCGCCATCTTGCTCCAGGCCAGCTCCATTTTTATTTCATATACCATTGTTTTAATCATAAATCTCATGAAGAAAAAACTTGCATTTTTCTAACTAAACTATTTCTTAAACTAACTATGTTAATTGGATAGATTTACTTTTTATTATTATTGCTCTAAGGCAGTGGTTCTCAACCTTCCTAATGCCGCCATGTATTTTTATTGTTACAAAGAGGTCACGACTCGCCGGTTGAGAACCGCTGCCTAAGCTATTTATGATGTTAATACAAACAGAACATGGGATGGTGAACACAGTCCAGAAGCAGGATGTCAGAGAAGACCCCGATTAGGCCATGTACACAAATCATAGGAGTGACAATTAATACTCAGGAAGCTTGTTGCTCAGACGGACAGACACTTCTGGTCATACCAAGGTGACAGAAGAAAAGAGATATTTTTATCTCCTTATCTGGTCCAGAGCAAATCTTGCTGTCTTTAGCAAGGTTTAAACATTCTGTATACTCTAACATTACAAAAGCAGTCCCTCTCTCAGAGTGAGTAGCCCCACCCATCCCAGTGTGTCCCACTGGCTTAGAGACCTCTGGGGGGGACAGGTGAAGTTTCAGCAAGAGGCTTCTGGAGTTTTAAAGGCACCAGGCCTCCAGCAGTGACTTTAAAAAACCCAGTTTTGCACTGGGTTCAGAGTTTTCTACATCCACTTCTCTCCTGTTTCTGTTTTCCTTTGCCCATTCTCTGCAATCATTTTCTTAATTCAATTCCTAACCTACTTACAACTAATACTTGAATATTGGTTTTAAGCTTATTAAATCATTATTACTAGCAAGGCAAGTAGGTCAAGATATAACTCTTCCTTTAAGTACTCCTACATGTGCCTGTAGATTTTGAAAGGAGTTTTCTGGGATTATTTGAATACAGAAGAGAAAAAAAAAAAATTAAAAAGAGAAATGAAGTGTTGCAGAAGAGAATAAAGTTAAAGGTATGATAAAATAACCAGAGGTAGACTGAGCCCAGCTCAGCCTTCCATGCTTTCTTGTTACACTCCTTAAATTTCCTTACTACACACATTGCTAACACACATTGCTAGGACCTAAGACCCTTGACTCCCCAGCCCAAAAGTCCTTCTTCCCTCTGCATCTACTGCCAGGGCTGTCTCTACTTACATGTCCCACTCTGTCTGGTCTGCCGTGGACCCTGTTTTGGATACATAAAGAGCCTCTATGTGTCACTGTCAGAGAGCCCAAAAATATTTATCTTTCACACTCTTTCCTAGGCTCTGTCAGGTGCCCTGGGTGTTGGAGAGTTTCAGGTAATAGAAATTTTAAGCCACAATAGGTGAATTGTACAGCTGAGACCAAATGTGTAATAACAGTGATTTGAGATGTGAAAAAGAGAGGGAAAACCAATGCGATCCCTTTAATGTCTTCATTAGTCTAATTGTTAAGTTCTGACCATGTATTACCAGGCTGTGGTAGGTTGAGAAAAGAATATGAAATGCAGAACGGTGGTTCTGCTTTAGGCAAAGTAGAGATGGCTCCCAGAAGCCACAGATAGCTGTTACATAGATAACTGTAAACTCTGGACAAAAATACAGAAACAGCTATCTGGAGGTTCTGGAAAGTAAACAAAAGAATTGCATTTTGGAGGGGAGACATAACTTCACAAAGGTGCAGAGTGTGTTTCTAAACTCTACTAGCCTACGAGTGTCCGGCAAGAGTAGGGTGATGTGCGTGGGAGTAGCCATCTCCCCAACTTGAGCATGACAGAGTTGGGGGCAGGTCCAGCTGCTGGCAAGTGCCAGGGTACCCTAAAAAGGCAAAACTAGACAGTGGGGACTGGTTCTGTGTGTAACCCTCACATTCCAGCGGACAGGGAAGACTGCAAACAGCCCTACTAAGAAAACCTAAATAAAAAGAAATGAAGGGAAATTTGAGCTGCTAACCACATCATGCAAGAGAAAGTTAGTGTTAGAGAAATAGGATTATATCTTTCTTCTTCTCATCTCTGCAAGGGCAGGGGAGGAGGGTGCTCCCTTTTTCCTAGAGAGAGTGTGGGGTCCAAGACATGCAGTTCCAGGGACTGTGGTGTGGCAGGCAGCCTCCAGGGAAAAGCAGCACCTCCTATCCCAGTGGAATGTCTGCTTATGGAGTGGATTTTCTCATCTCTCCTGTGTATATTTGAACAAGGGAAAGAAACTGAAGAGGAAAGACCAGGCAAAAAGAGGGAACAGTGTTGGGAAGGCCGATACTCACTGTATTTAACATTAAAAGAAGAATGAATCTCCTAAGGACCAATAGGCAGGCTTGGGCAACTTAGCTGGCACTAGGCCAGGAAGGCTGCTACTGGGCAAGGGATGGAGATAGGAACTAAGGTGAATGTTGATGATGAGAATATTTGTGTTGGAACAACCACATCTTATAGCCTTATAGCTCTATAAGGAGCCAGCAGCATGTGCCAGCTAGGCACCAGATAAACCGGCCAATAGAGGTCTTAGATAAGTTAAGGAAGAAGAATTTTTAGCTCCTTTCTTTATCCCTATCCCCAAGCTTCCCTAAATCCGAGGATCAAGACCTAAATACAGGGGAAATCTCAGAAATTTGAGAGTAGCCTGTGCCCCACTCCCCAGTACAGGGCCAGGGAACGACCTGTGCTCTGAGGAGGGGAAGAACTTTTGTGAAGACAAACAGGAGTGTTCAGTAATTTCAACTACCCTTAAAGCTGTCTCCAAGTTGTCTGATAATGAGCTTACTGCAATGGGGTATCACTTGATCCCCCCCCCCAAAGAAAATCTTCCTTTCTACTCAACTTCTCATGAAACCAGGGCCCCCAAGGTCACCAGGTATGGGGCAGATGGTATTTCCCAGCATCCTCTTAAATGCCCAGCACTTAAACTAAGAATGCTTGGTACCTGATCCACAGATGTTTATTCACTCATGCAAAGCCACTTGTACACTTGTCCTATAAAAAAGGAAAGTCCCTGTCTTCATGAGACAGTGTGCCAGAGTGAATCCAGCACTGCCCTGCCTCCAACATGCCCCCTTTGGGGAATATGATGAAAACCAAATAGGACCCATGCATCTGCAGAACCTTCTATCTCTGAGGTTCTGCATGAACTAAGTGATACTATATGTTATTCCCAACTACATTAAAATAAATGTGGGATTCAAATTTTAAACTGGGCTATGTTGTCATGAATTAGTCTTCACTGGATTTATTTCCAATAACAGTAAGTGACTAGAAAGCTATGGGGTCCACCCACAAGGGCAAGGCGTGGCAAAGGAAGACCCAACATAGCACGGCAAATAGATGGAAACAAATTAAAAGCATTTTATTTTTGTGCCTTACCATTCTCAGGCTGTTCAACATACCGATTCACACATACAGTCCTATCTGGTGCCAATAATAACCTTGGCAAGTGGGTACTATTATTAGATACATTTTACACATAAAGCAACTTAAAGTTACAGGAAGTAGTATGCATTTTTCTATTTTTTGGAGTGCCTAGCTTCTAAAGCCCTTTTCTGTGCTTATAGAATGCCCTGCCTTATGAGTCAGTCTTGCTGGAAAGCAGAAATCAACTTCAAATATAGAAGTTGAAAATACCAAATACTTACTTTTTCCATATTTCTTGGTAGCCACAGTACTGAACTTGACAGAGTCTCCACCAACAGATGTGCCTGTGTCAGAGGTTTTCCCAGAATCTAAAAATGCAAAGAAAGAGGGTTTTTGTGGGAAACTTCTGGAGAAAGCAGCAGCGGGAGTCCTATTCTGCACCCAGCTTCCATTGCAGTGGCTCCAGCAGTAATGCCAGCTGCCCGTGACCATGGAGTTGGGAACGCACACACAGCAGCCCCCACTGCAGGTGGGAGAGACGGCTCTGCACGTCTGGATTTGTAATAAGCCTTTGGCTTGCTAACCTCCATGCTGGTTCTCTGGCCCTTTTAAAATTTCTGTTGGCTGTGATAATTTTAATAAATTTCTTTTCTGATTAAATGACTTTGAGTTAGTTTCTGGAACCCGACTGACTCAGAATGTTAAGTAATTGCCCTCTAATCACCATAGAGAAAATGATGGGGCTGGGATCTCAGTCATGACTAGGCCATGCTGAAGGACGGGGTAATGTTATGGGCTGAATTCATATGTTGAAGTCTCACCCCCAGTATCTGTCTGTATTTGATGAAGAACCTTTAAAGAGGTAATTAAGTAAAATGAGGTCGATAGGGTGGCCTTAATTCAATATGACTTATAAGAATTGGAAATGTGAGCACAGACACACACAGAGAGGAATACAGTGTGAAAATATCGGGGGAAGGTGGGTTCTATAAGCCAGTGGGAGAGGCCTTAGAAGAAACCGACCCCGCTGACGCCTTGTACTGGATTTCTAACCTCCTGAAACGGCATTGTTTAAGTCACCCAGTCTATGGTACTTTTTGTCATGGAAGCCCTAACAAACTAATACCAGGAGTGAGGAATATGAAGCATTCAGGATGATCACCAAATGTACAATTCGGGCATTTGAGAAAAAATGAAGGGTATGAGAGGAATAGCCACTGGGGAGGGAGAGTAAGATAATGAATTCAATTTAGAATATTTTGATTTTGGGATCTCTGCAGGAGAAAAAAAGAGAGAGCTTCAAAGGCCCAGCTTCCTTCTGACAATCCTGAGACAGACTTAAAGTCAAGGAACAGGAAGAGAAGACACCTCTGGACGGTCACTGCTGCTGGCTGCGGGCTGCCTGCTCCTGGGCTTTAGGATGATGGAAGCAGACTGCCTCTTGGGGTATTCAGGAAAGTCCCCACCAGGGGAGTCCAGGGCTATTCTGGCAGGTAGAGGAGCCTCAGGTTTAGCATCGGCAGTAAAGGATCATTTGCTGGAGGTGGTGTCAACTTGCTACGAGACAAAGTTTTCATCAGGCGTTGAGTCCACAGCTGTAACTGAGGAAAGAGGTCAGAGTGTGTATACTCCTTTGAACAGAGATGAACAAATCAGACACTCTTAGGGCAGAATTCCAGCTGCTGATGGTGTCTGCTTTTCACATTCCCTTGTTAACGTTTTCTGACTTTCTACTGAAATGCCAATGTCCACGGCCACTCATTGATTTAATAAATAATGTTCAGTGCCCACTCTGTGCTAGTACTGCCAGTACTCTGGATAAATAAATGGTAGCCAAATCTGGACCTTGTCCTGCCTCCAGAGAGCATACTGTTGAGACAGAACAAGCAAGGAAGAGAAGAAGGCCAAATTGGAAGCTGTCCACCTGCAGAAATGGACAGGTGGAGGGCAGGTCCCGGGATACCCCTGGCCTACCTGGCCTGTGAAATTTCTCTGGATGGTTTTAGGATTCAAGGAGAAGTCCTGATCATAGAAACAAAAAGCTTAAAAATCTAAGTCCACCATATGACTTTCAGTAAAAACAACGAATAATAGTAATAGTATTTCTGTTTCAATATTCAAGGCAGCAGTGATGAGAATTCAAGGGCAGGAGGGGCAGGGCAAAGAGAATGACTGTAATAGTAAAACAAATGTGAAGATAGGAGGGTGGGCAGGTGGATCCCTGATGACAAGACAGGACAATTGGGAGAGAGGAGGGGGCCAAGGTCCAGCAGGGCTGACCACACATAGCTCTGCTCCCTTCATCCTCACCCAACCCTGTCCCCATCCCTGGACAAACAGAAGCTGTACAGAGGATTCCTCTCCCTCTCTGTATCTGCAGCATTCTCTTTCTAAATGTCTGCAAGGATGCCAACAAAAGAACTTACTTAACCATATTAGTAGTATCTAAAATGATGCAATTTTATCTTGTCCGTGAAATAGCTGCAATTAAAACAAATTATCTCTTTACATTCGTAGCTTAATTTGGATAGCATATCCAATAAAGGCTTTTAAAATGTTCACTTTTATTGGTCTTTTCTTATTTCAAAATGAATTTATGTTTATAGTATAGCACTCGGAAAATTCTGGTGCAGGGCAAGGCTGCATTTGTACAGTTCCTCCTAGTGTCTTCCCTGCCCCACGCAGCGCCTGCACAGAGGCTGTCGAGCATTGAATGCAGGGAATATAAAACCACCCAGAAAACCATCACAGTCTCAACACCTGTGGATAGTTACTTTTACTTTTTGATATCTATTTTTCCAGTTACATGCATGTATGAGCATACACAGACAAACATGTGGATATGGGTGTAAAAATGTGTGCTTATGAAGTTTGTTTTACAGGACAGCACCGAGTCGGATAGCTATTACAGGGCACCCATAACAAATGCCCTATGGGGATGAGGTGAAACATGGGAGCACAGATGTGACTCGTCCCACTAGCTGGCCTTTCTACAGCTACCCAGAGGTACGATAAATGGTTTCTGCAAAGCACTTAAATCTCCCCTCCTTGTTTGAGGTACCAGGCTCATTCTCATTTATGTGACTAAATCAGGGGAAAACATTCCTTTATGTCACAAAGATTAAAGGTAGCTGTCATTGCATTTCATCATGTGCCTTGAGGATTTCCACCTAGGAAATGTAAGGAATTACCAAAACACCTCCTTTTCAATCTGGGCATGGTGGATCACACCTATAATCCTAGTACTCTCAGAATCCTTGAGCTCATAGTTCAAGACCAGCCTGAGCATCTCTACTAAAAATAGAAAAAATAGATGAGTATTGTGGCGGGTTCTTGTAGTCCCACATACATAGGGGGCTCAGGCAGGAGGATCACTTACACCAAGTAGTTTAAGGTTGCTGTGAGCTAGGCTGAAGGCTCAGCACTCTATCCTGGGCAACAGAGTGAGACTTTGTCAAAGAAAGAAAGGAAGGAAGGAAGGAAGAAAGGGAGGGAGGGAGGGAGGGAGGGAGGGAGGGAGGGAGGGAGGAAGGGAGAGAGGGAGGGATGGACGGATGGATGGAGGGATGGATGGATGAGAGGGAGAGAGAGATGAATCAAAAGCCTCCTTTTCTTACTAGACTACTTACCAAATAGTCTCTACATTTTCCTGTAGGCTGCAGATCCATCAGAAGTCTCTCAATCATCAAGTGACAAAGCATCAGTCTGGAGGCCAGGACTGGTCGAGCAATTGAAGATTCCACTTTTAAAGATGCCGATTCATAAGCCTAAATGTCCAGGGAAATAATGAATAAATTGTGGTCTACTTATGCCAGTTAAAAAAAGAACACTCATGAACTGCATATAGCAACATGGATAAATCTCAAATGTAGAGTTTTCAGAGAAAAGGCAAGTTGCAGAATTGTAGGCACAGTGTAATGCCATGTATATAAAGTTTAAAAACAAAAATTTGCTATGTATCTTTATCAGTATATTTAGGAGATCCATTATTTTAGGGAGAAAAGAAAGTGGCATTGCTACTTTCTAAAGGGTTAGAAAATTTGCATCGAAGCTGTAATATTTTATTCCTTAAGCTGCATAGAGGGTATAAAGGTGCTCATATACTCAAAACTTTTTTTGGCACCTAAAATATTTCATATGTTTTTTTAAAAGCTAGCTGATGTGACTGACACCTTCAGGTACTTGAAGATCTGGCATGTTAATAATGAAAAGTATCCCACGACTAGTGGGTAAAGTTATTATGGAGGCAAATTTTAGGTCATTCTTTGGAAAAACCTAAGAGAGCTGTCTAGAAATGAGACAATGTCTTCTACACGGCAAAGGAGTAAAATAGAGTTAAGGTCTTGGGGGTGGCAAATCACCATGGAAACAAGGTTCACTTGTCTTTATTTTAATCACAAGGATTTCTTTTCTTTTTCAAAATTTCCAGGACTTATTCTGATAAAGCTTTACATCTCAGTAGTGTCCCTTTGGTTACTCTTCCTTCAATTTGTGCCCCCTGAAAGCCCTCTAAGCTCTACTTAACTCCAGCTTTGTAGGCTAGAATTTGCTGCCACTTATACCTTTGACCTTGACATGTGGCAGTGCCCAGGCTGGGCAGAACGGCTACCTCGCCCAGGCATCTATTCCCACAGACATGACTTCACTCCTTCTGCCAGCCATTAGGACTCACTGGCACCCCATGAGATCAGGTATTCCCCATGGCTGAAGATATTTAAAAAGAGGTAAATGTCAGGGATGCAATAGAAGGGATTCTGGTACTTTCTGATATGTTGGAGCAGATGGCATCTGAGTACGTATTTCTCTATTCATTTAATCAAGAAATAGTTAATGATTATTTACTTTTTTTGCAAGATACCTTGCTTGTTCAGTTTCTGCAGTTCTAAGATTTGCCTTTAAAAATGTGTCTCCCTTTTTACAGAAACGAAAATTGAGATACAAAGGGAGAAGAAACCTATTTTAAGCAAGCAATAGGGCAGGCAGGCAGGCTGTGGTTTGTAGACCCACCGCATTTAGTCTTATTGCCAAGAGCACTCGGAAAGTCACAGGAACATTTTGGAGATAATAGTTAAATTCACAGACTCATAGATGTCTCACAGTGGAAGAGACCCTAGAGGTCATCCAATTCAAATACTTCATTTTACAGATGAGGAAACAAAAGCCTAGGGAGGTTCGGTGGCTAACTGATTGCAGAATCTATTCTCAGATACGGTATTTCCTTTCCAACCTTGAAGGTTATGTTCCTGAAAATCTCCATGGCCAGGAGAAATTACGTTTGAGGAACTTATGACCTTAAGAAGAAAATAGAGTTTGAGGAGTAAGATAGTGAGTGAATCTGAGAAAGTTATCATCATTGTTTTATATGTACTCACAAAGCAATGCAGGTGCCATTGACATCCGCTTTATCTTATGCCGAAGATATAAACACATTTATAATGAGGGGTCCTGCACCACTGATTTTTATTTACTTCCTACAATTCCTTATTACCAATTCTCTACAAAATATTTTAAAACCTTCCTGTCATCTGTATCCTTTCTCATGAATACTAATTGCTGTGGATAGCCTTGTGTTCCAGGTCCTGTTGTCTCTACCCTTCTGCGCTGTGCCCTTGACCCGATCATTCTCACCACTGATTCTTTCTTGCCCTGACTCCATCACAACTTGTTCTTTGCTGCTGCTTCTCTCTCCTTTTCACCTTCCCGTCCTCTCTGCTGCACTGTAATTGTAACTGTGATTATGCTGTGAACTTTTACCTGGGCTCCCTGTATAATTATCACAATTTGACAACTGGGTTCTGTCAAATAAATCTTCTTACTGTCTTTCTAATCTGTGCTTCCCCATTCCTGCAGCCATGGCCTTATTTCAGGGTGTCGCCATCTCCCCCTCGGACCCCTGTAGTAAGTGCCTTGAATCGCCACCCCTTGTACATCCCTCACATCCATTATTTGCATTGTGGTCCGAGTGAGGTTTTTCTTATGACTGTTTCCAGTTTCCAGCAACTCTGTTCATCTGTTGGCTCTGATGCATGCTGTGTGATGCACCTGGCTGTGTGTGAGGCATCTCCGTGCCTTTGTTAACTGACTTTCCTTCATCAAGAACACTCTGCCCTCTGCTCCTCTCAGGCTCCCCACTTCTCCTCCTGTATGCCTTTTCTGCCTAAGAACATTTACTCTTCTTTGAGAGAAAGGACAGTAGCTATCACCTCTCCCTTGGAGGGTCCCCTCGCTAGTCCCGCTTTCTGTCACCTCAGACCTCATGGAAGAGAAGAGAGAATTTCTATCATAAAATCTGAAAGCCTCCTGCTATGGTGCTTACAGTTGGGTGTGTCCTCTGAACCCCAAGCCTTATGTTTCTATAAACAATCTTATTTGTCCTCATGGCTTAAAATACCATTTTTAGGCCAGTGACTCTTACCTTTGCGTCTCTGGTCCTAACCTCTCCTCTGACCTCCTGCCTCATATATTTGTCTGTGTAACACCCTCTCATGGATGCTTCTAAGACATCTCACACAAACATACCTATGTCTGAGTTTATATTTCCCTCCAAACCCCCAATCCTCCTTCCATCTTCCCATTTTTAGACATCATCCAACTCATTGCTCAGTCCTATAACTGAGAGTTCCTCATTATTTTTCCCTCTTTTCCTGTCTATTTAATTCATCACTAATTCCTGTCATCTCCACCTCCTAGGTGTATTTCAGGGTGATGCCCTTCTCTTTTTTATGTCTTGCCACCCTCTAGCCTGAGCTCCTATTATTTTAGCTCTACCACCAGAATATCTCCAAACTAACTTCTGTGCATACAGAACACAGCCACTCCCTTTGTGATTGAATCATTACACAGCCACAGAAATAATCTTTCCTGAAATATAGGTCCCAGCATTACACATGAAACTTCACTATGCACCTTCTTTTAGTCCAGGCACATTGATGTGGCTATAAGCCCTGCTGATTAACCTGCCACCATCTTCCTGCAGCTCCCCTTCACCACCATGGCCTCACCCTCCATGCTCTGGTCTGAATGACTCCAGCCATTTGCTAAAGCAAGTTGATTTCTTTCTTATCTGAGTCCTTCACATGGAGTACCAGGTACTCCCCAAGCTTACACCTCCACTCTCTCCAATGTTCTCACAGAGAACTCGTCTGTCCCTTAGGTCTTGGCTTAAATGTCATCTTTTTAGAGAAACTTTCCCTGGAGATCTTATCATAGTCAACCTTCCATTCATTTCTCATCTCTGCATCATGTCCTGTTTCATAATTTGTAATTATGATATGTATTTGTTTACTTTCTTGCTATTTGTTTTTTGTCCTTTCTTCTACTTGACTCTGTAGAAAGCTCTGCATAATTGACCAAAATATATACAGTGTTTATCACAGTGCTCGTCACCTACTAGCATGAAATAATTATTTGGTGAATCACCTAATGATTTTTGCAGTCACATAAGTGTTTTTGTTGATTGAAAATGGATTGCCTGAGGGGACATGCAGGATCAAAGAGTGAAGATTTGGACATAGTACCACTTTTGAACAAAATTATACTTCATATTCAGAAAGTCCCCAGGAGGCAGTTACCAGCGCTCTTGAGATGACGGTGCTGTTACCTGCTCTGTCCGATTGTCCTTCACCTGCATTGGTGCCTCAGCCTCTCTACTCACTGACTTTTCTTGTGTAAGAGTAAAATAGAAAGTGACTTGGAATCATGGATAGCTGAAGTTTGACATTTAAAAAATCATCCTCAGAAGAAATAATATCCTGATTACCTTTATGCTAAAAGATTCTTTTTTGAACATTGTATTTTATTTTAAATATGTAGCCCATTAGGAATAGATCCATGAGGTTTGACAATGAAAAACTCCATAAAAGGGTAAAAGACATATATTTTGATATCTTGCAATTGACACTGCCACTGTTCCTCTCATTCCTCTTAGGAAACAAACATTTATTAGAGTTTTATTCATTATTCTGGAGTCTATTTGGGCAAATACAAGCAAATATATATATATATATATATATATATATATGTATTTATATGTTTACTCCTATCTTGTTCAAAATTTGGTACATAATATGCACTGCTTTGCATCTTACAATTTTCACTTAATATATTCTGGAGAGCCTTCTATATTAGCATACAGAGATGATGCTCATTCTTTTTCATAGCTGCGTAATATTCCAACATGTAGCTATATTGATGTTTATTTATCCACTACCCTATAAATGAATATGAGGGGTGTTTACAACTTTTTGAAATGAGTAAGTATATATAAAGAAAAGGAGTATTAATGTCCAAAGGTTAAATTGATGGATTACAGCATAGCATATTTAAAATAATTTTTTTAATTTTCTTTATTTTCAGAAAACTTTTCTAATTTTCAAAGCATTTTTAAAGCTCTTTGTATATGTGCTGTGCTTATTTTTTTCTTTGAGACTCATATTGGATAAGCTGGATATTTCTGGACTTGGAATTAGAGTCTCCTGGAGTGAGAGAGAAGGAGAAAGGGGTAGCACATTCTTGGAGTCTCTGCCAGTCTGTGAGTCAACACCACCATTTTTGTTGCTACAGAGATAGATTTTTTTTTTTTTTAATATGATATTTTTTAGTTCTGGAACTTAATTTAGTCCAGCCAGTCCTACATTCTCCTGGTTCCTTCATGAACCACTGCTGCTCATGGGCACAAGACATCTCTTCTAAGACTATTTAATTACTTACTATTTATTTATTTGTTTTGCTATATAGCATTCCAAGATCTCTTTGGAGTCTACCGGGAACTTTCCTTGCCTCTTACTCTGCTTCTTCCTGTGTTTGGCTCCTATTTCCTCTGAACCTAGCTCTCAGCAGTTGTGTCTGTGTGTGCACGTGTGTGTACGTGTACGCTGGTATATTTTCTAGGAATTTCTAAGATCTGCCTCCACTCAGCCCCAGAGCCTGCTCATGCCTTTTCACCACTCTGTCCCGGTGTTCTGTGGGGCAGCCTATAAGCTTTGATGGTCTCAATTACTTTAAAGATTATCAATTTATTTCTGTTTCCTTTTTTTCTGTAAAAATAGAACATGTGGCTAGTTTTGTATATTCTTTTGTTGGTTGCTCAATTTGTTTTCCAGGAGGAAACGTGGAAATATTCAGAATTAAACCACTGCTGCTTTCTTGCAGAAAACCCTACTAAAAAAGATTCTTTGTTGCCACCGGGCTTCTCCCTAATATTTGTAGTTCCAGGGACAAAAGTACCAGTGTTGGCCAACACACCATAATCCAAAATCTTTAAGGGTTGGAAATCAAGCTGATAAACTATAAAGTGAAATATGTTCCTGTCGCCTTCCTTAATAAATATACGCCTTCAAAATGACCCAGATGGCCAGATTCAAATGTAGAATTTTCAGACTCTGCTGTTCCACCCCTGTCTATATCCCAGGGCCCAGTGCACTTCTCTGATCGGCTGAAACTGTTCCCACATCACGAAAGCCGCGTGAGCGCCCTATGGACAACCTATCCAGAAGGTACACACTCTCTCCATACCATCTGCAATCTGCTGCCCCTTGGCTAGCCTGCAGACCTGAAAGTGTACCTATCACCAATGCGGGCCAATTTGGGGATGCTCTGGGAAAATCTGAAGGCCTCTGGCCAGTGAATGTGGACCTCGATTCTCCAAAGAATTGAGGAGTTCTATCTGGGGAATTGTCTAGCGGCCCCTGCTCTCTGGAATTGTGAACTCTTTACGCAATGTAAAGGCGTATTGGCCAAGGAAGGGCCAGGATTGTGCTGGTAAAAGTCTAGACACCATGGAATTTTCCAGTGCTATTTTAATGTTGATTTATTTTCATCACAAAAGAGTTAATTGTTTTTAATGAGTTTTAAATGAATCAATGCTATTTTGTTCATTTACAGCCTGTCTTGTAGTTTTTCCATGGGAAATTTAAAAACTAAGTAAGTGGAAAGTGGGATTTCTGAACATTTTCACTTTCTTCTTTGTTCTTTCCCAGAGGCTATGTATTTTCTACTCTAAACATAGACTATTTTCATAATACAAAAGAAATATATTAACAATGTAACAATGAAACTTTTAAAACTCAACAGTAAACCCCTCAGAGAAAGGGTTTAATACTAATATTTACAGGTTAAAAAAATAGACTTCCATTTTTCTCTACTGAGTTCAGGACATATTTTGCAAATGTTTTTATTCTTTTCTCCCAACTTACACATACGCACACACACACACACACACACACACACACACATGCATGTGTTTACAGACCTTAAGAATTGAGCGTCAGAGTCCTGGCACTGTGGCTCACACTTATACACTGAGAGGCTGAGGTGGGTAGATTGCTAGAGCTCAGGAGTTCAAAACTAGTCTGAGTAAGAGTGAGATCCCATCTCTAAAAACAAACAAACAAAAAACACAAATAGCTGGACGTTGTGGTGAGTGCCTGTAGTTCCAGTTACTTGGGAGGCTGAGGTGAGAGAATCACTTGAGCCCAGGAGTTTGAGGTTGCTGTGAGCTATGATGCCATAGCGCTCTACCCAGGGTGACAAAGTGAGACTCTGTGTCAAAAAATAATAATAATATATAATAAAATAAAGAAATAATTAAGTGTCTATCCAGGCGTGGTGGCCCATGCCTATAATCCTAGCACTCTGGGAGGCTGAGGCACATGGATTTCCCGAGCTCAAGAATTTGAGACCAGCCTCAGAAAGAGTGAGGCCTCATCTCTAAAAATAGCAAACGTAGGTGGGTGTTGTGGTGGGCACCTGTAGTACCAGTTACTTGGGAGGCTGAAGCAAGAGGATTGTTTGAGGCCAGGAGTCTGAGGTTGCTGTGAGCTATGACACCAGAGGATTCTACCCAGGACAACAGAGTAAGACTCCATCTAAAAAAAACAAAAAAAAACAAAAAAAAAAAAAACAGAAGAATTGAGTGTCAGTCAAAACTTTCACTTACAAAGACAGTTGATTTGCCTTTAGATCTTTGGGCACAGCTGTAAGAAATGTAAACATGTGCCTGGTCAACTGCAGCTGTGACCCTCGTGTGTTTTCCTCTCTGAAGTTCAGGCCATGGTCAGCACATGGGACATCCACAGAGAGTAGCCAGCTGCTCCCTCTAAGCCCCCTGTGACCTGCTAGGATTCCCACCTGCCCATCTCTGGTCCCAGGATATGACAGCTTCCTGCAGTGAGTTCTAGACAGGAAACAGAATGAGTACGGAGCTGCCCAAGTCAAAGAAGCATTAGGCGTAGAATTTCCCAGAATCAGTTCCAAAGTGGGGGCATTTATAATATTTGATTTTTTTTCTCTTTGCTCCCTTGGTTCCCAGGTTCCTTCCTCCTTCGGAAAAACTCTTAGAACTTTTCATCAGAACATTTCCCCTCCCCATCCTTCAGTTTCTTAATTGGATAAAACTGTTAGTATTATTAAATTTTTATTTTGCTAATTCTGAATACTTGTTCAAGTATAAGACTTGATTTTAATGTTTCAATTTTTTATTGCTTTGTTTTCCTTTTTGCTTGGAACTAGCACTAACAATTTAATTCAAATTTACTATTTCTCAATTTCTCTAATTCATCACTTGTTCTTCAGCTATAAGATTCCTTTTCTTAAGTTGGGATCTTCGGGAATTCATATAGTAAGATACTCAGATGAGAATATTTGTGGTTTTAAGTAATTCTTATAGGCCCTGAGTAATGGAGTTTCTAGGAGGAAGTCATTCCTTCTTTCCAAGAAGTGCAACTCCATTTCACCAATATTCAGACAACATAATCACCCTTATCACCAGATATTTCTGTCCATCCCATAAATAAGTGTGTCTTCTGTTCTTTTATTAAGTGCCCTGGAGAGCATTTGCAAGGTTTATTTTGATATGAATGGTTTTTTGTATTTTCTTGGTTTTTTTTTCCTATTCCTAAGAAGAGTCCTTTCAGAAAAATGGATCTCCAACTTTTGTATTTTTTAAAATATTTTTATTTGATGCAGTCTTGAAATAGACACCATATGAAAATTAGAAAGCTTGTTTAAGCAATCATTTAGCAACCATAACAAAGAAGAAGAAAAGGGAAAACCTCCTCCATAAATCCACGAAGATGAGTTGTTACTCTCATCTTAGTGTACAATGAAAATGAAGGGTTTTGTCTTCCTCCTTTCCAAATACATTACTACACATAATGGAAGCCTCTCCAAGGATCACCCTATTCACGAGCAATTATTCTAAAGCGTTTCATTTCTAAATATAGAATCTAGAATCCGAAATTTTACGAAATGCAAGGATGACATCATCTAAACAGACATCTGAACCTCTTATCCCATATTCATGAAAGTGCTCATTTCTATGTTTGAAGATATATGGGTCTTATCTTTTGATGCCATGTTTTGCCTGAATTTTATTTCTCTTTCTACGTGATCCAGCCAGCCATACCGACCGCCTGTGTAAATACAACTCAGGCTGTTTTTTCCTTTTGATACTCAGAAATCCATCTTCCACATTTCTGATCAGTGTGCAGTGCATTAACTACTACAGCAGATGGTGCTTTTTGATGATGTGTTTCTACATGAAGCAACGTTTTGTCTTGTATGCTGCATTATCAAAAAATCAAACATGTAATTATGCAAATATGTATGCCTTTATAATAATCAAGTTTTATTGTAAATGGTTGATGCACATCAATTTGATCCTGTAGTGCTGTTTTAAGTGCGGTTTAAGTGGCTTTTCAGTGTACCCAGAGGCAACACAAATGCATCTCTGGAATATTAATAAAATCCTGAATCTTTGAGACCCCAACTGGAATCTCATTGCTTGTACTGATTGAAATGAAATGCTAATCCTTTCCTTTAAAAAAATCCCCTTTGTTATTTAAAACACTGATATTAGTATGATATGAAGGGCCATTTTATTTTAAATTGTATTTTAATGCAGTTGTTAAAATAATGCCTAATCATACTATATTCAGTCTTCACAATGTAAATTTGATGAGACATGAATCCAATCATTTTGCAACAATGAATGCAGTCGTGTATTCTAACCAGTCCGGTTTTTCTAATTCCATAAATTTCTACTGCCAGTGGCTGTTTACCAGTTTCACTTTTGGAAGCATTAGCTGTCCTTTGTGGGGACACGGGTTGTGAATATTCATCCCAGAAACAATTGACTTCTTAAAAATAAAAAGAAGAGGAGAAGGGGGACTCCTGAAGTTTAATTTCTATAAGCGTTTTTCACACAGGGTTTTAATATAGACAGTGGCAATTTTACTGAACGGGGTCTGGGTTTTATAGATTGGATTGTGTCATTGGTACGTGATCATGCCCACCCGTCTCTCCCTAGATACAAACACTCACACATTCTGCTGTGGTTAAACTAAACAGATGGACTGTGGGTACGGATAATCTATGATTGTAAATTATTTTTGCTTGTTTGTTCCTCTTGAAGAGAAATAAAAGGCTGAGAAAAGAATACAAAAGAAGGCACAATGTAGCTTTAAAGGGAAGGAAATAACCACGTAGTTTCCTTTTTCTATTTCCAGTTCTCCCTCTCTTAATATTTACTTTGTTTATTGGGTTTACTGTAATTATGGGTTGTGTTTTCGATGGCCACCACTCCCTTGCAAGATGAAATACGTGCTGTTTTCTCGTTGGTCTCGTGCCTGGCTCCCCCTGCACTATCCCTCCTCTTACCATAAAGCATTTCTTTCTTCCAAACATGTGGATTCTTTGGATGTTTTCTTTCTTTTTCACCTATTGTTCATATGCTGCCATTAAATCTCTGGCTCTTTTTATTTACTTTGTGCAAAATTCTCTAATTCACAGTCCCTAAGGCACATTGTCCAAATTCATTCACTGTGGCTTCCTTATTTTTGGTCACTTTGAAGGGTGACCTCCTTGCCCATATGGGTAGGGTGCACTCCTACCCATAGTGTGCACTTCTTTCTGATAAGTCTCATTTGATTTCCTTCAAATGTTTGTATCTCCATATACCCATTTCTTTGACTCATCAAGATCAATTTTTTTTTTCTTTCTTTCTTTTTTTTTTTTTTTTTTAGAAAAAGAGGTGAAATATGTGATGGACTGGAGAGTCTTTTATTGCTTAGGTATTTAACTATAACCACAAGTTTAAATAAGACCTCAACGATTCAGATCTGAATATTTAAAAATAACTTTAAGCCTGGGAATGGTGGGCATCTATAAATCTAGCACTCTGGTAGGCCAAGTTGGTGGATTGTTTGAGCTCAGGATTTTGAGACCAGTCTGAGCAAGAGTGAGACCCCATCACTACTAAAAATGGGGCATTGTGTTAGGAGCCTATAGTCCCAGCTACTTGAGACCCTGAGGCAAGAGGATCTCATGAGCCCAAGAGTTTGAGTTTGCTCAGTTTGAGTTTGAGCTGTGATACCATGGCACTCAACCCAGGGCTACTAAGTGAGACTCTGTCTCAAAACAAATAAATTAATTACTTGATAATAAAAAATAAAAATAACTTTAATCCACTATCACTTTCTAGGAATCTGGGAGTCTTTTAAGAGCTTGAAATTTCCCTGTAATTTACTATCCCAGATACCAGTCATCTGTGTTCATTTTGTTTCCACCAGGTCACATTAGTGCTATTCCCAATGGTTTAACCAGGGCTATTTAGGAAAGTCATTAAAAATACTATGAGTTTTATTACCTGTTGCTATGGTGGGATTTTCAATGTAAAAATGGCACAATCCCAGGGCTATTTAAATTGCATAAGCACGTAAACATCTACATTAACATAATTTGTAAGAAATGTTCATGGCCATTTATAAAGGTCAAGGGAAGCTCTGGATGGTTCCACATTCCAATCTATGTTTTTTCCTTCTCTGTCCATATTAAGAACTTTAGAGATGGCTCCTGGAATCAAGGAGAACTGATCCAAATTTACATTTGAGTATCCATTAGATCTAGGATTTTACTAACTATTAAAACCACGTTGTAAGTGGGTTAAGGCTGACCTGGAAATTCCTAGAAAAACTCATATTCTCAAGTTGTATTTGCATAAAACTTATTTCCTTTTGAATTGATAACCTTATAGATAAGTTTTGTGTAAACTTTGGAACAAAGACCAATTAATTTAGTTTTGCTTTTTTCCGTAACAGCGGCCTTTGTGTTTGCAAGGCGGGATCCTGTGTATGAATGGAAGCATATGTTGATGCTTCCAACAGACTTCTTAATCTTTATCAGGAAAATCAATAGTATCCCTAGATTTTTGATTGCTTTTAAAATATGCAAATATAATGCAATACTTTTTTTAGCTGTTGAATTTAACTTTAGATGACATGACATTTCAAGCTCAGTTTGGAGATAAAAACACGACAGTAACATACACAACAGTAGCATTGATTTTAATAGAGTAACAAGAAATGTAGTCACATATTCTGCTTAAGTTTCCCCAGCAGAAATTGCTTCTGCATCAGAGCCTATTACAAATGCAATTCACTAAGGTCTTATGGGTGACAAAGCTTTAATTAGCATCACATTGTTTTCTAATGTGATTTTGCACTTGTAAAAACAGGATTAGGAATCAAAATATACTTTTATAAATGCCAATTTTAATTGCATTACTGATGGTGTGCAGGTCTTTGAGCACCCCACGCAGCTTCTCACATAATACCTCTCTATTTGAAGGATTAAGTGTGAAACATAAAGAAAGACATGGCATATATTGTTCAATAAAACACCTTTAAACCAAAAGGGGAAGTATAGTCATCGATGGTATACAATACTTTATCCATCATCAACCCTGCTGCAGCCCGCACCCCCACAGCCGTCAGTGCTACCGGTAATGTTTAGAATTTGATGTTTTATTTCAAAGCAGGGAAATTAGAGATATAGTCAATGATGGGAGCACTTGCTCGAGGACCAGTCACAGCACTGCTAACTTCTTTCTAGATCCTTCCTTAGAAGACACCTGCATTTTTTTTTTTTTTTTCCATTTAACATTCTTGCCATCCTGGTTTCACTTTTGTGTTTGTAGTTGTTATGGGTGACCCTCTCTTTTCCCACCACCCCCAGGTTTGATCTTTGAATTAAAAATTTGCTGTCAAAAATCACACTATTTCATCATGACATCGTATTTCTATTCCGAGCACTTAATAGACTTATGCTCACTCACCCTAGCCAGAAGCTTTCTACAGGTAAGCAGCAACTCTTCCTCACCTTTTAAACAGAGGTAGATGCAATGATACAGTGGGGTTAAGCAATTTATCACAGGTTAGCCAATACTTCAGTTGGAAAAAATAAGACCGAAAGTGTGTATTTCTTTTTCTCAGATTGCCCCTGTAATTACTAGACACAAGAAAGATAAAAACTAGATACTATAGGAGGGCTCTTGCTTTTTTAATCCTGTTTTAGTTTAATTTTGTTTGTTTTGTGAATGAAGTGAATAAATAGTTCGTCTAAGCTTTGGTTATTTGGAGAGGGATTGGGACTGAAATGATCTTAGTTGAAAGTAAGCTTTAATTTGGAGATGTTGCCTCAGTGCTGCAAATGAAATGATTATTTGGAAAACTGATTCTTATTCCATAGCAGCTCTCTGTAGTCACAGCTATTTCCATAAACTATGTTTGTACCCATTTAGCTATTTCCTTAAATCAGTGGGTAGAGAAGACATTTTATGTTCTAATACGAATGTAATTGTTATTTATTGTTTGAATTTTAAAGTTCTTTCCATTTTTGCCATTTTTTTCTTTAACTTTTTCTTTTTCAAAATTTTCAAACCAACAGGAAGAATGCAAGAACAGTGTAATGCATTCCATTGTTTTTAAATCTTGATTTTCAGGTAGGAAAAAAAGCCCTTACTATCAGGTCAATGTAAAGTTTCAGGTTTTTTTTTTTTTTTTTTTTTTTTTTTCATTTCTCTTTAATTGCTTCTTAATTTCTTATTGATCCACTAACTAAAGGATTATTGTTTGATTCACTGAGTGAGCCTGCAAGATTATCTGGGTGAAATTCAATCAGTTGACCTAGGCTCTTTTGCTAGAAATTGGGTTGTGCAATCATAATAGCTTCCCATACTCAATAAGACAGAGCAGGAAGGACAGCACAGCCAGAAAGCTCTATAATGTGCATCCTGTTTTAATTCATTGCTACACTTTTGCTGTACCCATTAGGCAGAGGAACTGTACTCATTAGGGAATAGGAGAAATCCGGATTTGCAGGAGAAATCCAATAGGGCTCAATTGCTGTGAGATTTGCTTTTATTTTGTTCATAGATTATGGTATGGAAATAATCAGATAGAAAGGCTTGTCATTAAACTATCCGTGTGACTTCATATACCATGTCCAACTTTAACGCCTACCTTTCCACATCAATTTCTGGTTTAGTCTCTGCTGTCTTTTTTCTGCCCTCTCTCTCTATCCTTTACCCCACCCCATGCTCATTCTATTCTCTGTGCCCTAATTTCTCTTGTTTCTCTCACTTGTATTTCGATCAATGAAAGCAGTGAACACCGGTCTTATTTTCTGCTTGTGTGAAGACACTGAGCACTTCTGATATCAGCTCAAGTCTTGCAGATTCTGGAAAGCCCCATCCCGATATGGGAACCCAGTAGCTGCCACTCCTTCTGGATCTCTGCTGGTGTCATATGTCAGCTCGTGCAACTGAATGATTTATAGGTTGACTGCTCATTCAATTGTTTCTTATATATCTGTCCTATGCAGGCAGTCCCTGAGTTGTAATCATCCAACTTACATACAACTCGCACTTACGAGAGGGGGCTATTACAGTCAGTATCCAAGTCAAAACATCCTACTGACACATGACTCACACTTTCCAATGGAGGCTACTATAGGTGACAGATAAATGTACTTGTTCCAACTCACAAAAAATGCAGCTTAAGAACAAACCTACAGAACCTATCTTGTTCTAACCCAGGGGCTGCCTGCACACCTCCATGTCATTAGGTATTTTTACTGCATCTTTTTTGCTGACCCCTTCCTTTGCATAGGAATAGATCTTACCAGGCAGACACGTGGAGAAACAGGGAATGACCTGAGCTCTCAGTTAGGCAGAAGGCAGGAGTAAGTTAGAACAGCCAGGTCCTGGATTGGAAGGAGTTATTGGTCAAGAACCTAGCCCAAAAATATAGCATCAAGAAAGACGGGACCTGGACATAGCTCAGGTGTCATGTCATGTCCCAGCAGCAAAAAAGGGGGGGGAGTCTGAGTCCTAAGATATATTGGTCCTTCTGTGATTACCAGTGCATAAGGACCAGCCATCAAGCTGACCTCAGAGGGTCATTGGGTCTACACAGATATTTGGAACCAGGTGGGAAACAGGAACCTGACAGTTACTGATGTACATAAATAGGCTTAATAAATGCTGACTTATTAGTTAAAGTCTATTCACAAGGGCAATAATAACATTCCTCTCTGCTGGATGCTAGCTCAAGCTAGCCAAGTGAATAATATTCAACTAGGTATTAGCTTACATTTCCCTCAAGTTTACTTGGAGTTATTACTTACCCGACAAGTTTTCAGACATTATATTTGAGTATACAAAGACCATTGACCTGTTACCTTCAGGGACAGAAATACAACATTCATATGTATTTTCTTTCACTAGATTACCCTAGGTCTCTTCTCATTGCCAAGTTTCTCTTCACTAAACAACTCCTAGGTATTTCCTGGTGAGGACTGTCATTATATTCTGGTAGCCAGACTATTTATAGTCATGAAAGAGAAGTTCCATTTTGATTACTCTTAGAGCTATGGTCCCATCAGTGTGTATTTGGCCCTTTCCACCTGCATTTCAAGTATCCTTAATGGTTTTCCTAAGAACCTTTGTGGCAATTCTTCAAATATCTCACCCATGTGGTTCATTCTGCAGAACTTTCTGTCATGTTGGAGTCTGAGACCACTGACAGATATGAAGACAAGTTCTGGAGCTCATTTTTACATCTATTTCTCATATCCCTTATTCTCACCCATATGCAGAAGAAGAATGGTAACTGTGGTCAGTGTAGGTAATGGAAAGGATACTAGCTTGGTGGCAAAGAGACCTCAGTTCTAATTCTGCCTCTGTTGCCAGTTTTTCATTTGGTCTTTACCATGTTGTAAACTTTTCTGAGCTCAACTTTCTCATCTGTAACCAAGGAGTCAGGTTCCATGTATTACACTGTTTTCCCTTCAGAGGTAAATCCAAAACTCCAGATGTTTAAATTCCACATAAATATATTAAAGTGCATATGAAATGTACCTGAGAAAACTTAAGAAGTAGTTGATGTGTTTTTGTACTTCTCTGGCAATTCTGATACTGGGTAGCGAATGTTTCTCATATGGTTTAGTAATCTCCTGAGGGCTGGACTACTCTCCATTACGGGATATTCATGTTGCCTGTTTTGTCCTTGAGTATTTGAGAGTATGCTTTATGGGTTTTAGTTGGTATATTCATAACTTAGTTGGTGTATTCATAATACTATTGATCACAGTTCACATTTTTGAGCACTTTGTAGGTGTCAAGCAGCATTCTAAATACTTTCCAATCTGTTAAGTCAGCCCTGAAAACGACATTGTTACCCAACTTCTATCCTTATCTGCGTCACCAGATGAGGAGGCAGGTAGAGCTTACAAACCTTGCTTTGGATCATCTACAAAGAACTTTGGGATTTTCAGCTGGAAACTGAACAGTGTAGGTCCAGTATTCATATTTTATTTTTTTAATTTTCAAATTAATAAGAAGGTGCAAATTTTTAGGTTTCATACTTTTTAATGGTTTTATCCTATTGCATCTTATTCAAAGTGCTTGAGGAGAAACCATAACCTTGGCTAATGTTTTCAGAGTAGGTGAAACTTTTCACATATGCTATAAACTCACAAGTTACTCAGAGGATACCTGCTGACACTGCAACACAGCAGGTTAAATTTTCATACTTTGCAATGCATCCTAGCCAGCAGGGACTCTGAATGTAGAGGCTGATACTCTGAGAACACCACCCCATTTGGAATTCGAGGGAATGAGCCGTAACAATCAACAGGGACACAGAACATTCCCACATCAGAGAGGTGAAGTTAGTCACAAGTGACAATCCAGTGTTAAATAATTAAATTGTTTTAGCAGCTAAGTGTAAGTGAATGCTGTTTTTAATTGCACTTTAATAATGCCATGCCCTTTATAACCAAAATTAATGTTTTCTGTCGCTCTGTTTTTGAAGTATGTGTCAGTTTAATTAAACTATTAATGGTAGACAGATTTTAAGTACCTTATATCCTTTATTAAATTGTATCCATTCAACAAGCGTAAACAGGAAAATCGAGTCAGTGAGCAGTGGATTCACATGCTGCCTGATAAATCACTCATCATCAGATAAGGTGGTGTGGGCTTGTTTAGCTATCGCTCCCCATGATAAAACAAATCCACATCTGTGCTGTGGTATTCATTGGTTTTATTTCAAAACAAAGCTGATTGCTCCTTTGGAAAAACCTGATTTGAAGAAAATGATTTGTTGAGCTTTTGTGAGATGGACGGCCAAAAATGCAAGCCCTGACGGACTGTGCTGATGGTAATGCTTCAGTTCATTAGGTTCCACGTGGCCCTTTCTTCTCTCTAACTCTGACCATTTAGGGAAGAGGGACAAGAGGGGTCCACTCCCCCTCCTTTATCCTTTCTGGTGGCCTAATTACATAGCTGAGTTTCCTGCAAAACGCACAAAACACACCTAACACAAAGCAACCATTTGTTTTTATTGCCAGAAATGACAATTGATAAAGTAAACACCATGCACACCCCAAGCATCTCCTGGATTCAATTCCAGAGAAATCGATCGAGTCTTGGTTAAAGATCAGGAATGGCTGTAGCAGGATAATTTCTTGTTTGACACATGCAAATAGAAAAGAGGCCCTCACTGACAAATACTTAAAGAAGCGGGATGGTATTGAAATTATACTTCGCGGGCAAGAGGAATGGTTGGCTACATCTGCGGCACACAGTCAAAGATGTAACGTGTTATAATAGAGACAAGTGTGTCCTTCCTTTGTGTGGCAGATCAATCAATAGCTTTTCATGTGATCTTGTTCACTATTATGTTAGTAATGAAACCCTCGTGTGATGTGACAACTGTGGAATAACATTTGGTCACAAAGCTAGTGTTAACAAGCACAACTGGCAGTCTGGTAATTAGACTGATTTCTGGGCTCTTCATTCACAAATTGTCGATAAGTGCGGTAAACAGGCCGTTGATTCCTCTCCAAACAGCTATATTAAGCTTCATATTCTTGGAAATTCATCTACTACGTTTGTTTATGGGGGAAAAATCATAAAAGAGAAAGATTATATGACAATCTTACCCTCATGGGGGGTCTGTGCACGTGTAAACACATGTATGTATGTATTTATCTATCTGTCTATCTCTACTATTAAATTTTGTCAGTCAAATTCAAAGTGTATATTAGCATAGTTTGTTTTAAATAACTAGCAGTGGGCTGAGAACATGATCCATGCAAACAGGGACCTGGTCCTATCCTTGGGTTTGAGATTCATCAAAAGAAACAGAAAGATGTAAATATACGTTAAATGAAAAGCAGAAGTGCAGGAAAAAAAATTATCTCCTATTCATTTTTGTACAAGAGAAGGTCTATTTGCAACTATAATTAATTTATAAGCTTAGCCTTGGAAAGAAACTTAAATATATGAATCTAATATCTTCTTTATTATCCACTCTGACAATTATTTTTTGGTCTTAATGTCTTCTCCTCCTATATAGATTTTCTGCAGAGAGCAGGATAAGCAATTGAATATAAAACAGAAGAGAAATTGGATCCATCCATGGACAGTCAGTGAGCTTTTCTCTGAAAACTCCCCCACTGTTATTAAAAGGCACTAATTGCATTTAAATGTGGGTGGCATGAGGGCTGTGTAATGTTTACCCAGATGGGACCTTGGCTTCTTGCAGCTCTGATCTGAGCAAGCAACTCTAAGAAGGCCTGGCGTGCCTTCAGCCAGGCAAAAGGCAACTTCATCGAAGGAAATCGCCATTACAACCTATTGGGAAACATTGAGAAGCCAAAATGAAATCCTGCGAGAAAGAGGTCCTTTGTGAAGATTTTGCTTAAAGCCCCTCAGAGTTCCGATCCATCCCTTCAATCTCAGACATCTGTTTGCTGCTTGGTACACGATGCTCAGAAGTAAAACACATTTTGTCATGTCAGGTTTTGTTGGTTTTCTCCCTCTGAAGTACGAGGTGTCCCAGTGAAGGGAAGAAGGCCACCTGGACTCACCAAGTGGGTTCTTGGTTTCACGAGAGAATGAATTCGAGAGGAAGAGAAGTAACTGCAGAAAGTTGACTGAGACAGAGAGACAGGTAATAGATTCTACTCCACAGACAGAGAAGACGGGGTCTTCTCCCAAGTAGGAGGAGGAACATTTTTCAGGGGTCCTCAAACCGTGGCCTACAGGCCACGTGAGGTGGTGTGATTGTATTTGTTCCTGTTTTGTTTTTTTACTTCAAAATAAGATATGTGCAGCGTGCATAGGAATTTATTCATAGTTTTTTGTTTTGTTTTTTTTAACTATAGTCCGGCCCTCCAACGGTCTGAGGGACAGTGAACTGGCCTCCTGTTTAAAACATTCGAGGACCCCTGTTTAAATGTTCAAAACCCTCTTACGTGACCAGCCCTGTCTTGAGCTCAGGCTATAAATTTTAATCGCGACCTGCTGTCACAGACAGGTAAGCACCAATGTGTGGAAGGCATCTTAGAAATCCATCCATTCTCGGGCCTGTGGCCTGCTGGGGACCTCCTTTTTCAGATGGCCAGGGTCTGATATCGGTCACCATGGCTGCACTTAAGCTCCCTGGACCTTCCTTTTCTGCCTTATTCCGATGTTACCCCCACGCACACCAGATTTGGAATTTCATTCTCTGATAGGTCCCTGCATGTCCTTTTTGCTGTTGTTGGGATCTAGTGGATACTGAAGTATGTCAATGTCCAATGCCATCTTCCATGCACCAAGACGATGTTTGCTCTTGTTTCTACGTATGCTTTCTCCTGGCTTCCCTGGGATAGCGGGTGCTCAGGGGCTGCATGCTCGGCTGTGCTTATTAGTTTGACAGATTAAGAGATCTTCTTAGTGGTCAAGCTAACCCTCAGCCTCACGAATGTGAGTTTCTGACCAAGTGTACTCGCAAGGCTCATTTCCTCCTATGAGGATTCCCATAGTTTTATGCAAAATATTTCAACAAGCATTTACTGGGTGGCTACTCCCTGAATAATGGGGGAGATGATGGAGTGAGCAAGCCGCTGTCTGCACAGGGCTTGCTAAGGCTCAGTGGAAGAGAGGACCAAGCAAGCTCACAATTTCAAGAAAGGATGTGAACTGGGAACATTTAGGAAGTATGAGGGGAATCAGACTCAGCTTGGGGAAAAGGAAAGGCCTCCCAGAAAAGGAGGCAGCATCGGATCTTAAATCCCACAAAAACAAGCCTGCCAGACAAAGGAGGGACAGGCATCGCTAACAGGGGAAGCAGCTCCTACAAAAGCTTGGAATCTCAAGATAAACAGGACACATTCAGAGAGTGTAGAGTAGTTTGTATTTTAAGGCCCTAGCAAATGAGAACGTGCTCATAAGAAACAGGCAAAAACCGAATTATAAAGTGTGTCTTTAAGTCATCTAAAGAGGTTTGTCCTCATGCACAAGGGCAATGATGTGACACTGAGGAATTAAAGCAGGAAAAAATATGTGTTTGGGAGATATTTATGTAGGAAATATACAGTAGTTGCAGCTAGTTAACTTAATGATTAATTAGACAAAAATATAAAAGTTTTTTCTATAGTGTCAATTTTTTTTTTTTTTCCCTGCTAAGCAGTGAGAGTGACAAAAAGATATAAGACAACGTCTTCTTCAAAGAAGTACAGCTGGTGAGGTCAAAATCAGGCAGAGAGGGACACGGAGATTGTGCTGCCAGACAGAAGAGGTGCTGAGGGAGCCGGGACAGGAGTTCAGACAGGCACAGCACGTGTGGTTGCTGCTAAGCCCTTAAATGCGAGTGTTCTGGGTTCTGGGGTCTCCTAAATCCACTCCCCAATTAGATAACATGCTCATTTAATCTTCCTAACAATATTTCAAGGCAGTTGTCATTGTTCCCATTTTACAATTGAAATAAACTGTAACTCAGAGAAGGTGACTTACCTACCCAAAATCTTACAGCCAGTAAGGGATGAGTATATGGTGGGAATGAAAGCCAGTCTGATGGCAAGGACTAATATGCTCTTTGCCACATCAAAATTTTCAGGCACTCATAAGACATTTGATTAGATAAGGGCCACTAACTTGAGATCCTCGGGACATGGGCTGGTCACCTCCTTCTATATTTCCATAATGTGAGTGGTAGAGGCTTAGTCCTCCATCGGCAGAGCCTGGGCACTAAGGGAGGTCAGGACTTGGGATTTCTGTTTATTTTTAAGAAGTTATTCTAGCTCTGGACATACCGTTAATTTACAGATGTTAAAGTATAAAGTGAAACAGCCACATCTAAATAGCCAGCAGTCTGTCCCGGTATAAAGGCTTAGACCTGGCCAGATCTTCAGCTTTTATGAGCGGGACCCACTGCTGTCTACTGTAAATTCCTAACTCTTGAGAGTGAAACAAAGACAACCATATGCCCACTCTGTGACAATCTAGAGTTCATTTGTAGATCTGACACATTATGAATCTGACCAAAAGATCACTGTATATTGGAGTTAGGAATTCACCCCCAAATATATTAATATTCTTTGTTCTCATTATTTATGCCTTTTTACCTATAGCTTTCACTTCCTTGCTCCCAAACTATACTAGTTATATCAATAGCAACAATTTGAATCTACTTTGTGTTAGACAATGTCATTATCGAATTTTTCCCTAATAATGACCTTACGAATCTATTAAAGGAAAGTTGAACCTTGCAAACAGTGCTCTAGGTTATGTGGCTTCCTCCTTGTGTTGGTGTGAAAATTAAAACCCAGCCCTAACTAGCCCTTGTCACTCTCTTACCCACTTAGAGATGAGAAAACTCAGCGAGGGACAGCAGATATTGTCCCAGGATGTTTGCCAGAAATGTTCCCTGCACTGTCCTTAGCTGTCCTTTGATGCTCATCTCTGTCATTCCCTGATCTCTGTCTTTGGGCATCTGCTCTTGGTTCTTGAATTTGGTGACTGCAGAAACATCCCTTGTATGTTCTGTACTTGTATTTGTTTTTTACATACTTTCTAAAATTATCATCTACTCTTTTTCAAGACTACATTTATCAGACCCAAGCCCACAGAGCTGGGGACTCTATGCCTTCACGAACACTTTTTGCATAGGAGAAAAATCTTAGATGCAATGTAAGGCTGTTAGGAAGGTAGTCATGAGAATGAAGATGAATTTTTGAATATATTTTAGTTGTAAGATGGAGAATGAGTTGTAGGGAGGCAAATGTGGACACAGAGAGACCAAATAAAAGGCCACTGCAGTAATGCAGGTGAAGAAATGGTCTTAGATCACCTCAGGGCAGTTCTAGCAGAGAGTAATGACCAAGAACACAGACTCCGGAGCCACACACCCCAGATCTGATTCCCAGATTTGAAATTCTCTAACTATGTGGCCTTGGGCAAGTTACCTAACTCCTCTGTGTCTCAGCTTTGATGCTTGAAAAATAGGGTTAATGTAATAGTATCTGCCCCATATCCTAAGGCTATAAATATCAAATGTATTAATACATTTATGAGTGTGTGGCCAATAGTAAAGTCAATAAATGTGTTAGTTATTATTGAAAACAGTAGAAATGAAGAGAGTACAATGAAAGGAGGCAAAATACATAAGCCATTTAGTTGCTTTGCTGTGGGTGTAGAATAAGAGAGGTGTTTAGAATGATTCCTACATTTCTGTCTTGAAGCATTGCTTTCCAACACTTCAATCCCAGTAGCCATAATTTTGTAAGGTGGAAGGGTGGGGGTAGGAAGAGCCCTAGAGGTGAGCACATTATAGGTGTGTGTTTGCTCATCGATTAGCTAGACTCACTCTCCAGTGAAGGTACTCTCAAGTTAATACATGCCTGAGACCTTAGAGAGAGTTCTCCCTCTTAAAAGTAACCATGAATGTTAAATTTATGGATTTCCGGTATTTACTGTGTCATTTTCACCTAATAACCAAGTAAGCTGGGATTCAGAAGAATGACTTGCCAAGTTTAAGCAGCTAGAAAATGCAGGCACACAGGTTTCCCTGCTTCAAGAGCCTGTGTGTTTTCACTGCATCGTACTGCCCATGGTCCATCCAGTGACACCCAGACCGAGGGCTAGGAGCCCTGGGACAGTGGATAAAGGAGAAACGCCAGGGTAGGGAGGGCTTCAAGGTGATAAAGGGGATGATGGAGTTCATTCAGAGTGCACCAATGGGGTAATTCATAAAGGGCTGACTTTGTACCATGATCTTGGGGGCATTTTATAATTTATTTATTTTCTTCTTACCCTCATGCAGTATAATTGCTGTGATGAGATAACACTGATTAGAACTACTCCATCCTCAGGACGGTTTGTGTCATCTTCTCTTTGAGTTTAGTTGTTATTCATGTTTTGTTTTTAAACTACATGGCATTTAGAGTGAAAATTCAAGTCATTTCTTTACACATATGTAATGAAAAGTTAGGAAAGTCTTAACTGACTATATTAGAGGAAATTAAACTATTGTATATTAAAGTTGAAATATACAAAAGATAGAAACCATCATAAACATGCAGTAAATTGTAAGTATGTACTAGAGAGCATAATTTCTTATAAAGTGTTTAAGCAAGTTTCATTAAGTAGCCTTCATCCTCTAGATAATAATCATTTGCTATATTCCTTTCAAGATATTTCTATCTTGAAACATCTATCTGCCACATTATAAACATCTGCTATTGTATAAAAATATATGGTATCTTTCCTTTACTCACTCACAGAGCACACACTGTGTTCTAGGCACTATTCAAGACATTGGGATGTAATAGTGAGCAAAATCAAGCCCCTGTTCTCATTGAGCTTTGCTTCCAGTGAGGATGAAAATCACAAAGAACCAAATAAGTAATATAATGATGTGGTACTTCTGTATGTATTAGAGTAAGACCCCCAGCAATCACTCCAATCATCTCTATTATTTTTGACAGTCTATGGTTATTGGGCAGCTCAATCCCTGTTCACATTAAGGGATTAGGAATCCATCCAGGTATCTGCTTCACCTTCTCTATAGCACTGTTGTTGACTGGTTAACCATGATCACTGTAACATCCAGGTGGCAGCTGGCAGGAGGGCCCTAAACCACTGGTCACTTCCCACAGCATACTCCGTTGGAGAGAACCTAGAAAGGAAAGGAGGCAAGATCAACAGGGGATTGGGCAACCATGGGTCAGTGACTCCAGATTCTATGACTCTAGAGGAGAAGAGAGAGGATTTTGACGATATCTATATAATTTTGTACCTTTGTTTAACTTCACATAGAAGGTGATTATGGTAAATTGTCAGAAAAGTTTCTCGGCAAACATTGAATAACCATTCTTCTGGAGCATATGGTTTATTGCCAATGTTTCATTATTATGAGCAAATAAAAAGACAACATTTCAGGGTTAGATTTTTTTATTGTCTCCTTAAGACATATCCCAGAAATGTACTTATTGGCAATATTTGGAAATATTCATTATTTCTTAATAATTCTCTAAAAACCTTATATACATGTTTCATTTACACACAGAATTTCTTTCCTACTCTTTCTAGAAATAATAATAGCCTTGTTACTTACTAATATGAGAGACAAAACTACTATCTCATAGTTTTAATGTACATTCATTTCTTTGATTGCTATTTAAGTCTAATTTTTTCCCAAATTTTTTTTAGGTAATCACATTTCTTTCCTTTTTTTTTTTTTTTTAATATTGTTTCAGGTTTATTCAGGGTACAAAGAATTAGGCGACACTGTCTGCATTTGTTAGGTAAAGTCCCTCTTATAGTTGTCCCACCCTCCAAAGGTGTGCCATACACGGTGACCCCCTAACCTTCCCCTTCCCCTCTCCTTGCTCCTTTGTTCTCCTGCCCCCACCTTGAGTTGATTTGAGTTTTTCACGTATGCGGGTATGTATTACATCATCTACTGACTTCATATTAGAATTGAGTACATTGGATTTTTGCTTCTCCATTCTTGTGATGCTTAAAAGAAGAATGTGTTCCAGCTCCATCCAGGTTAATACAAACAATGTAAAGTCTCCCTCTTTTTTAATGGCCAAATAGTATTCCATGGTACACATATTCCACCACTTGTTAATCCGTTCTTGTGTTCGTGGGCATATAGGTCATTTCCACATCTTGGCCATTGTAAATTGAGCTGTGATAAACAATCTAGCGCAAATGTCCTTATGATAAAATGATGGTTTTTCTTCTGGATAGCTGCCTAGTAATGGGATTGCAGGATCAAATGGCAGGTCTAATTTGAGTTCTTTGAGGATTCTTCATACTTCCTTCCAAAAAGGTGGTATTACTTTGCAGTCCCAGGTAATTACATTTCTTTCATTTACCTTCTTAGGATATTTGAATTGCCTTGAGTAAGTTTTTGTACATCAAGAATTAATCCTCTGTCATATTTGTTACCTGTATGTATTTTTCTCAAGTACTTCTAAAGATTTTTATTGAAGATAGATTGATAAGATATATAATTATGCTCCAGTAATAACAATCATAAAAACTTTCAACATCTCTGCTCAGAAGTATTCAGCAGTCATGCATTTCTATTGCTGGCATTTGGTTCTTTCAGACATACAACTCAACACAAGCTGAGAAACTTTGTATTATAAATTCTCAGACTGAGTCCTTGTTTGGAAAAGTATTACCACATCCTGGCAGAGGACTCCTCCTGTTTTCTGTTTCTTCAGAACATAACCTCAAGTGTGTGCTCTTCAATGATATTGGTCAACCCTCACTCTCTTTTTTTGTCTTTTGAAATTTGAAAGAGGCAGGTACAAGACAGCAGGAGACCCCTCCTTCCTGTTGAGCCGCCTCTGTCTAGTTGCCTCATTCATTCTTTCCTTAATATCAAGTGGCTCGTCCATATCATGGAAGGATATGTTCTTAAAGAATGAATATATTTTTAGTTCGACGTCAACATTTAACCATGAAGATACATGTCAATTCTCCTTTTCAAAAATACATAATTAAATTTTTGTAGGAATATTTTATCATCCTATATATGCCAGTTAATTTTTGCTGATTTATATTGTGGTAACAATGCTAAATCTCACTGCTCTTGCAAATTCTCCAGAATGAAAAGCTTTTTGAAAGTTAGAAACAAAGTGAAGTAAAGATAATTTTAAGAATAATAAAAAAAACCCTAACTCTTACTACCCTATTTAAAAATGAAACACGTACTAACCCTATCTATTGTTCTGTCTTGATGAATTTTGTTTTCTATCATGTTATTTCTTAATATAACATGTTATTTAGTTATTTCATTGTCTGTACCATTCCAGTAGGTTGTAAGTTTTATGAGAGCAAGATTGTTTATCTACTTGTTCATTGATGCAGCTCCAGGGTCTACAGCCAGGTCTGGCCCATATAATTATAATTAAATGAGTGGAAAAAAAATTCAGTGGCTGACAACAGTAAACATTTTCTGTACTACTGTCATGTGTCTTTCAAAAACTGGAGGCAGCCCTGCTCCAGGGCCTTCTCATTCTGAGAATCAGCTCACAAAAGAACCAGAATTTGGTAAACATTGCATCATTGCAGACAGAAAAAGAGATGATGGGACGTATGACAGCTTTCATGTTTCAGCTAGAAACACAGGTCACTTCCACTAACATTTCTTTGACCAAGGCAATGAACTTGGACAAACATTATGAGTAGTAATCCTCTTACAGAGATAGGCAGTTAGCTGAGATAATTATACAGTCTCTCACACTGGAATTTTCCTCATCGTCCTTCCTTTTAAAATATATTTAAAAAGTTACCTGAAACCAGAGAAAACTCTTCAGAGTATATTTGCATTCTCTTGAAAGAGCAACTACCATGAAAAAGGAAGTGATAATAGGACCTAATCCATAGTTTGGGGGTAATTGGGTGAGAATAATTGCTCAGAAAGAGATCATATATAGAAGTACATTTAAACTCTTATAACTATGCAATCCCTCATGCCTTCTCTTCCTTTTTCTCTTATTGTTGTAAGATATTCCTTTCAAAGATAGTAACTTTTTGAAGGTGCAATAATCATACTATTGCCTGTTACAGATACTAAGCAGAATTCCCAATACAATATTCCAAGTAAGAACTGGTTATATATGTAACCACTCTATGAGGCTTAAGAAATCCCAAACCTTTATACTTCAAAGCCCAATTGAAAAAAAAAAAAAAATTACAGTGACAAAAGCAAAAACTATGGGCCTCTTTAAAAGTTCAGAGTCTTTACTGAAAATGCCTTTAATTTTGCATATCAATAGAGACTATATGGTACAAATTCTAAGCAATAGTTAGCCCCCAGAGGTTCCCAGGACCTTTAAGGGCTAAATTAACTATTGTGGGAAAAAACAAACACATGTATCCAACCCAAAGCACATATAGCAAACCTACCTGCATAATTTATTTGCACTAAATTGATTTTTGAGGCAAGCCATATGGAATAAGGAAAAACACACATTATCAGTTTAGCCTGAAATCTTCCTATTAATAATAGTGGCTTAATGCCCATCTATAAACTTATTTACCAACAATATTATTTTATAAACTCTATTTAGTCTTGCTTTCTCTCCTCTTATTATTTTTCTTCTTCCCTTTGCCTTGCCTTTGCCCTTATACACCAGGAAGTACAACAGGTGCCAAGGATGTGTTTTCTACTCATGAGGACTTTACAGTCTGGTAGAACAAATAGATAACAAAGTGACCAACAAGAAATATGAGCCAAACACACCTTGCCAGAGAAGATGGACAAATGGCAAAGAAGAATTTGAAAAGATGCTGTGCATCATATGCTACCAGGAAAATGCAAATTAAAACAATGAGAGGCCCCTGCACTCCTGTTAGAACATTAAAATCCAGAACACTGACAACACCAAACACTGGGGAAGATGTGTGGCAACAGAAACTCTCATTCTTTGCTGATGGAAGTGCAGAGCATGTAGTCATTTTGGAAGATAATTGGTAAATTCTTTGCCAAAGTAAGCATATTCTTGCAATACTAGCAACCCATCTCCTTGGTATTTACCCAAAGGAGATGACTATCCAGACAAAAACCTGCACACAGATATTTATAGCAATTTTATTTATAATTGTCAAAAATTGGAAGCTGGGCAGTGGCTGTGGCTCAGTGAATAGGGTGCCGGCCCCATATACCGAGGGTGGTGGGTTTGAACCCAGCCCTGGCCAAACTGCAACAAAAAAAATAGGCGGGCTTTGTGGCGGGCGGCTGTAGTCCCAGCTACTCCGGAGGCTGAGGCAAGAGAATTGGCTAAGCCCAAGAGGCGGAGGTTGCTGTGAGCTGTGATGCCATGGCATTCTAGTGAGGAAAGAAAGAAAGAAAAAGGGAAAGAAAGAAAGAAAGAAAGAAAGAAAGAAAGAAAGAAAGAAAGAAAGAAAGAAAGAAAGAAAGAAAGAAAAATGGTACATTTAGGTACAATTTTCTATTTTTCCTATGCAGGGTGACTTCAGGGACAACTTTTGGGACACACTGTAGATGCAAGTCACCAAAATATCTGTTCCACCTGTTGATTGGAACATCAACCTGAGATTTCACTCTTTTCTATTAACAAATTTCCCTGAAGATTATCTGCATCAAAATGGTGTTATATAATCTGAGAAATAAGAGACAATCTGATGTGTGCCCAGTAACACAGTAGCTCAGATTCATTTAGAAAGCTAGCAGTCTATCACCTGCCACAATCAGGTCTCTGAGAGAATAGTTTGGGGACAGATGTTTTGACAAAAAGAAAAGAATTCAGAAAATTTCCTAAAAACATGTACCCTATCCACTACCTGTGGGTAGTTCTAGAAGTCTGAGCTCCCATTTAGCCACTCAGCAGCCATCAGACTTGATTTCACTTTCTCCATCTGAGGGTTGAAGTCAATAAATCACAGTTCAAAGCATCGATGAGGGACTCTGAGGAAACCACGAGTACCTGATCCAAAGTCACAAGGTGATTAGTGGACATTTCAACACACCCTTCACTGAAGTCTCTTTGCCTTATAAGGTCCTAATTTGGTACTAACGAGGACTCAAAGCAAAGACAAAAACAAAAATTGTTTTTTCTGCTTCTCTTTCCTCCTAAATTTTTCCAACTTGGCTCAGTGTGGTTTACATTAGAACTTTACCTCTGAAAAAAAAGACATGTGATTCATTGAAGTTAAAAGTAAGAACAGCTGACCACCCTTACCAACGCTCTTTCCCTAAACTTGAAGGAAACAATGATTCTTCAGTAGCTAAAGACTACTTTCCAAAGGATATTTCAAATATGACCTTTGGCTGGAAAAGCCCCTCTTTCCAAAGATTTTTCCAAATAAAAGAAGCTTTTTAAAATATCCAGAGGTACAATAACCTTGCATCACTTTTAAAATATTCTAAAATTTAGAAAACATTTCTCTCTAGGTTGAGAAATCATTGAGAATGATTTGAGAGCCCCCAACTTGCCCTCTAGTCTTTGACATTTTCCCCCCAAAATGCAGGAGATGATTGGGACATCTAGTATCACTTTCATAAAAATCAATGGGAAAAGTGAAATGACTTGAGAGACTGTGGGAGAGGAGTGCAGGCTGCTTAAGTGCCAGCGAAAAGCCTAATTTAAGTCTCAAATCTCTTCAAGTTTAGGCTCTCTGGATTCTCTGAGAATAGGCGCTGCCTTGCTTCCTCACTATCAATGTTCTTCCTAGGATCAATGGAGACTCACAAATGAACCAGCAGATGATGGGGTTTCCACAAGCAGTCTTGTGAAAAGTTTATCCCACACTGTACTCGATTCTAACACATTAAAGCTTCTTTGCTGTCAATCCCAGAAAGACAAGATTTTGTTACAGGAACAATGTGCACAGATTTTGACAGACATAATTATTCACATGCAAAATTTCATCGAAACGAGGCCCAGAACAATTTCTCCTCACTCCCAAATGTGAAGATTACCGTAAAGGAATGTAGATTATTTGTTCTTTAAGAAAATGTGTAGGCACCAATGATTTGCCAATTATTCCACTTCATTGTATTTACATAGTATTCAGTTCTTTCCAATGTATTTTTGACTACTTAAGAAGAAAAATGCTCTGAACTATAAATTCTGGAATATACCTAGGCCCCACACCCACTGAATGCTAAAATCTGGCAGTTTTAAATCTCAGTTTATTTCTAAATACATTTCTATTTATTTCTAAATGTTTATTTCTAAACATTTGAAAAACATTTATTAGCACAACTAATAAACACAACATTTGGTAAATGACAATATCTATCTTGCCGACTCAGTCTCCCAAGTCACATTTTCACTTCCTTGTTTTTAAAAAGGTGCTTCATTCAGGGAAACTTTTCTGAAAATTAAATTCAGGATAAACTAGTGTGATTTGAGAACACAAACGTTGGGGCGGGGGGGGCTTTAAGCTTTAACTACAGTGTACAGAAGTAATAATTCTTTCTTAAGTGGCCTTTACTACTTAATCAATTATCCCTACAGATGTTTGAAATTACATTTAACTTGTAATCCTTCAGAAATAGTTAACTATTTCTAAAAAATGTCGTTATACACTTAATTGCAATAGTTTGGGCATTCATTTAAATTCACACTTGGTTCTACTCTTTCTTTGCAAACTGACTTGTTTTAAGAAATAAAATCAATTTTTTAAGTCTGTCTCTTATGGGAAATAAGATTATTCACTTTAGTTATTTATAAATTCATATTCTGGACCTTTTCTCCATAGAGTTAGACCGTCTCTTACAAGTAACATTTTCAAATTTTAAACAACTATAACTTATAACAATACTCTAAGGAACTTTATCCAGACCTTATTTTTTATTCAGCCTTACACTTTTCCTATTCTGTACAGCATGGAAAATAGAAATAGGAAGGTTGAGGGAATTCTTTCTGCTCCCGTAAGCCTGGAGGGTAGAACAGAGCCACAAATCTTGGCTCCATGAAGAAGAGAAGTTGCAGAGACAAGAAGAGGGAAGGTAGCAAGGGCTGTTCACAAGAGAAATATTGGTGACAAGTATCCTAAATACTAGGGACTGATCTTTCTAGTACATATACCTGTCTAACCACCATGTGGAGATCAGGGAGGGAAAAGTACCCCTCATGGTGTATAGAAGACAGTCGAAAAATTCATTCATTCTATTTAGAAACAGAAGAACCAATATTTTCTTGAAAATGAAAAGAAGACACAGTGTTAGTCTCTTTCATTCAGATATCCTCCCCTCTTCTTATGTATGTTAATGCAAAAAACCCAAAACTTTGTAAAATAATTTTAAAGAAGTTTATTCTGAGCTGAGTATATATGACCACAGCCTAGGAACCATGCCCAAGAAGTCTTGAGCAAGTGGTCCTGGGGCAAGTGAGTTCTTTTGATTTTATGCAATTTATAGAAACAGGAATTTTAGTTTAAAATGATAAATAAATACATGGAAGTTTACATTTGTTTAGCCTGAAAAGGCAGGACGTCTCAAAGTAGGGGGTTATAGGTCAGTTCAAAGATTCTTTGATTTATAATTGGTTAAAGAAATAAAACTTTTTCTAAAGGTGTGCGATGTCGTAAAATAAGGAAGTCTATTAATCAGAGACAAGCTGTAATATACCAGCTCAAGCAATCAGTTCAACAAATTGACGGCCTGTAAGTGGTTTAACTTTTTCTCTGCATGGCCTCGGGTCCTATTGACAATTTAGTATCTTCTGTCCAAGATATGTCCTATATCCCCTCTCTTCATGGCCACGGACTCTGTTTTAAGGTTTTCCTGGGATCTTCTTGGCCAAGAGGGGCTCATTTCAAGCTAGTGGGGGGAGGAGCATGTTAAGATTTTGTAAGTATTTTAATTCACACATGAGAAAGCAGGCAAAGTATCTTACCCTTTACTGTCCCCCCCTCTTTGTTCAACTAGTATTTATTAAACATTTAATAAATGCTTAGCACTGAGACTGATGAATGTAAAGATAAATAAAACACTATTTTTAGTAAGGATGGATCTTATTCTTGCTTAGGCTGATCTCAAACTCTTGAGCTCAAATGATACACCTGCCTCAGCCTCCAAGAGTGCTAGGATTCCAGGTGTGAGTTACCCCTACTCAGGAGGCTGAGGCAAGAGGGTTGGTTGAGCCCAAGAGTTTGAGGTTACTGTGAGCTATAATGATGCCATGACACTCTACCCAGAGTGATAGAGAGAGACTCTATCTCAAAAAAAAAAGAAAAAAGAAAAGAAAAGAATGAAAGAAAGAAAGAAAAAGAGAGAAAGAAAGAGAAAAGAAAAAGGTAGCCCTTATCCTTGAGATAGAGAGGGTTAGCCTACAAAGGAAATGAGTATTTAAATAGAAGATTTGCTCGTACCATGAAGTCCACACCAGGACTTCCCCTCTCCCAGACACGTGAAAAGGCTTCACAGAAGAGATAATTTGTTGTATGAGAAAAAAATGTTAGGAAAGCATGGATAAAAGAAAAAGAATCTGAGATATCCTCAAGACATGCTGCTATTTACGAAGAAAAACAAGCAGTTGGCATGATGTAAACAAGCCGTTCAAAGGTGCGGGATGAGACTAACCGAGCTAGAGAGAAAGGGAGAGGTCGAGAAGCCACTGGAAGGTTCCAGTAGAGGCCAGTGAGGCCACAGCTGCCCTTTCAGTTAATATAAATCTATTCTGTCTCACACCAGAGTCTCCATTCCTAACCACTGAACTCTCCTACATAGGTCATGTATTAATTGCTGAGAGAAAGAAAACAAAGTTCACTGCAGTCCCCCGTGAAAGGGGTACCCAGCACAGCACTGGCTAGTTAACAATGAGTTTCTGAAGGAGACGCCTGCCCGGTGAGACTTTAACTAGGGATAGAAACTAGACAGACAAAGAAGTGTGGGGAGAAAAGATGCCCAGTTCCAGAGACAAGAGATAACACTTTTCTGGGAACCAGAAAATGAAAGGACCAAGGCATGGAGAGATTAAGCAGGGACTGAATCATGGAGGCCTTGCAGATCACACCAAGGGTTAGGATTTTATCCAGAAATAGATGGTAAACCAATGAAATGATGGAAGCTACACAGGGACATGAATATGTTGCATTGTAGAGAGATTACCGTGGATGTGTTTTAAGAAATTGCCTGAAAGAAATTATAACTGCAAACAAGAAAATAAGTGGTTCCTGCAGTGTAAGGGAGAGATAACAGAGCCCTACGCTGGGTTAGGAACTGTGAGGCTGGAGAAGGGAACCAATTTCAGAAATACTTAGGAGGTGAAGACACAGGATTCAACTTACAAACTACATGTCAAAGTTAAGAAGAGAAAAAAAAATTAAGTCAAAGGCCTTTTATTCATTCTACAAGAAATAATATTGAGTATCTTCTTTTTTTTTTATTAAATCATAGCTGTGTACATTGATATGATCATGGGGCATCATACACTAGCTTCACAGACCTTTTGACACATTTTCATCACAATGGTTAACATAGCTTTCCTAGCATTTTCCCAGTTACCGTGCCAAGACATTTACATTCCACAATATTGAGTATCTTCTACACACCATCCCAGGTTCTAGGGCCCAGAAATAAAATGTTCCCTGTTCTTTTACAGTTCATATCTTGGTGGAAGACTGGCTTGGTAGGAGGCAGATAATACTTAAGAAAATTGATGACCTAGATTTTTCAGATGTCAACCAGGGTTATGAATAAAATGAAGAGTATAATGATGTAGCAAATACCTGGGAAGGATCATAGTGCATCATTGGACAGGGCAGTTTAGACGTGTGTTTCTGAAAACAGGACATCTGAATCAAGATTTGAATGACGTGAAGAAAACAGTCGTGCCGATGTCTAGACAAAAGTGTTCTGGGATCAATAAAAGCTTATGCAAAGACCTGATGTCAGAAAAAGCTCAGGCTAGACTGTCCAAATTATAGTCCAGGGGCTGCATGTGGGTTATTTGAGGACTGTTTATCTGTGGTGTCAGATATAGCAAATATTATGTGCAAATCTTATTTCTTTTTTTTTTTTGCTTATCAGCTTTAGTCGGTGTTTGTGTATTTAACACATGGCCCGAGACAACTCTTCTTTCAGTGTGCAGCAGAGAAGAAAAATGTTTGGGCACCCTGGACTGTGTTCAAGAATGGGAACAGAGGTCAATGAGAAGAGGAAACAGGTGGAATCAGGAGTCCGGCAGGCAGACGCAGGCTCCCTATGGGTTTTGGTAACGCACATGTATTATAATCTAATTTTAATAGGCAGCACCTTGAGAATCTTAAGTAAAGTAATTGCATAAATTGATTTTTCCTTTCGAAAAGATCTCTTTAGTCTTCGTGCATTTTAGGTGTGTATGCAATGGGTGGGTAGGGGGACAGGGCAGCAACAGGAGGCCAATTAAGGAATCCAGGAAAAGCAAATGATCGGGTTAGCACAGAATCAGGGAAGAGGATGAGAACAGAATGGATTTACAATTTGGGGGATGCCTTAAAAAAAAAATAGCCTATAGTCCCAGCTGCTCGGAAGGCTGAGGCAAGAAAATTGCCTAAGACCAAGCACTGGAGGTTGCTGTGAGCTGTGATGCCACAGCACTCTACCGAGGGTGACAAAATGAGATTCTGTCTCTAAAAAAAAAGGAATTTGGGGGATGCAAAGTTGGCAGTATTGGGTGATGAATGAACGTGAGAAGTAAGAACAAGAAGTGGGTGTGTAAGAGGCTTTGAAGTCCTCACTCCAGCCTAACAAACAGAAAGTGAAACAAATTGAAAAATGAACAACTTTTCTTAGCTCTGTCAGAGAAGTGAGGTCACAGGGCAAACCACTGTCCCCCAAATTGAAGATGGGCATGTTGATATACAGAATCCCCACTTAGCAGAGCGTAATCCCACACTCGGAAACCTCGATGGGAAACAAGCCTGCACAGTACCTGACAAGTTGTTAAAGGTGTGATGTGAACAAGTCTGAGAATCAAAAACCCCAGGGAACCCACAGCGTAAGGGGGATCTCAACAATTTGGGGAATTTTACTTCTGAGCTCTACCAGACTCTTATGATGAAAAATTCCCTGATGTTTCTGGCAGGGAACAGGAAAAAAAAAAAAAAAAAGTCACTTAAAAAATTCCAGAGCACTCTGTTCTCCTTAACAAGGCCTACCTTCAAGAGAAGCTATTTTGCCAGACTCTAAACTATTGCAGCTTTAACCAGAGCCTAACTGATCTGGGAGACTGAAAATAACCAACTGCTGCCCACACGGGCCATTCTGTTCCCCTAAGCTGGTAGGGACAGGGAGGGAGATGGTGACGTGCTCAGCGGGGACACAGACTCATTCACAGACTGAGGCCTGATAATGGGAATGTCAAGTGTCCCCTCCCTCTATAGCCTCCCACCTCATCAAGAAGGGCTGACGACCTGAGTTCCTTTAATCAGTCCCTCATGGTGTCTGGCTGTCAACAAAACACTTGCAAGGTGCACTAAAGGACAAAAGACACAGCGTGACCAGGGAGAAAGAATGAATCAGGACCAGAATCAGAGATGGCCGGGCTGCTGAAATCATCAAACTGTGACTTAAAGCAGGCGAGGGAGAATATGCTAAAGCTTCCAAAGGAAGAAGAAGATGACACGTAGGAACAGCTGGGTCAAGTGAGCAGAGAGAGGGAAATTCTAAGAAAGAATCACAAAGAAATACTAAAAATCAAGAACTCTGTAAGAGAAAGAGACATAAGAAAAAAAACATGGGCATCCCCCTCCCTTCATGCTGTGGCCTCTTTTCTTCAAAACCTTTTCAGGGTTAATTGACAAGTTGCATCCGTGGGGCTGGTAGAAGAAGGAATTCCCAGCAGCCAAGCTCAGCAAGCCTGGTCCTTCTGACCAGGACAGCAAGCGCTGTGTCCGAGCCCCTGTCTGCTGCACCGCCTGCTTTATGCCTTCATTAGGCTCTGCTATCTGGAAAATTGATGGGAGGGAGGCGGGGAGTACAAGAGCTGCACTCGCTGAAGCATTTCATAACTGCTGCTTCCACACCGTCCGGCATATTGCACCATCAATTGTGCGAGCGCCCACTTATTACCGCTAATTGCTGCGGAGAGAATGATGCTGACTGCTGCAGAGCAGCCACCAAACCGAGCAAGGTAAGGCCAGGAGCGCTTAATGGTTTATTGGGACCGCCGGGAAATTCTGTGAGGAGAATCAATTTCCCTGTAACTATCAGCCTGGTAACAGCAAAAAGCACTCTGGTTTTTAATAGTAAATAAAGGGCTCCCGAGGATGAATCACTAATTCCTGGCTCTCTGAAACTTGCCCTTTACAGTAAGTTGTTTAGCAGAAGCTACTGTTCGTCCTCAGACACACACCTCTGCTCACAAGTGAATTTCCAAAGCTGGATTCCCTCAAAGCACCACCAGTGATTTAAAGATATTCTTTATTCTTTTTTATTTATAGTAAATGGCCCTATGAGAATGTTCCAAAGGGACTCAAAGCAAGCCTTTGTTCCCTCTTGTTTTTGTTCTTTTAAGTGGACATTTTTACATGAGTGTCATCACAAAAGGGTTTCATGAGAACAGAAACGAACTCTGTGATCAGCGACGCTGCTCTCTCTGGAATTTCTGGGAAAGAGAAACGGGTTTTAATGCATCGAGTAATATGTTACTTGTTAGTGTAACATTTCCTCTAATCTAATGGCCCTTGATGTTTTGGAGTCAGGACTCCTTGGAGAATCTGCTGAAAGCTCCAAAATCTCTCCTGCGCCAAAACTCACAGAGACACATAAACCCAAGATTGAGTGAGATGTCACCCTGCCTGCCAGGAAGGGTTCCCCAGGGTTTCAAGGACTCCAGGTAAAGAGTCTCTGCTGTAGGGGGGTGGGGGGCCTGTGGCTCAGTGGGTAGGGCACCGGCCCCATATACAGAGGGTGGCAGGTACAAACCCAACCCCGACCAAACTGCAACAAGAAAAAAGCTGTGGTGGGTGCCTGTAGTCCCAGCTACTTTACAGTGGGGTCTTTGCTGTTCTCCCATCCGGTGTGAAGAACTCCTTTCCTCCTCTCCCCAAGGAATGGCAGGACTATCTTACAAGGCGTTCAACCCATAGAATTCTCCCTTCAGCGGCCAGAAGGTGAATATGATTAATTTATTTCATTCACTAATGTAGCCTTGTGCTCATGTCTAGTATTTAACTTCTCAGAAGGTTTCTACCCCTTTAGTTCAACAGCCATCCAAGACTGACCCACAGGACCTGCAAGCTGGCTCGGGTAGGGACACCCTTTGATTTCCCTGCCCCTCCCCTCCCATGGACCTGTCTCCAGCTTAGTCTCTCAAGGCTGCTGTCTCACGGACAGGCTTCTTCCCAGCACTGCTGCTCAGACTGTCCAGGGATGCGCAGGAGCAGAAGGACACAGCAGATGCCATCGCTCCCCAAGTCCAAGTCTGGCTCCAGGGATGCTAAAGCCACCTGCATATTTGCATCCTACAGTGCACCACATCGGAGAAACTGAACTGCTCTTCACAACATGCTTGTAAAAGCGCCCTCTCTCCTGCCTACTACAACTTTCAAGGCAAAGGAAAGAAAGCACATCCATTAACAGCCACCTTGTGGCCACTGGATGTGGAAAATCACATTTGGCTCTGAGGATACTCAAGAGAGATGAAGACTTTTTTCTTACAACTCTGTAGGAAAAGTATAAATCTGGACACTTCCCCCCATTTTTCCTCCCCACTTCCTTGGAGTCAGCCCAGAACAGAGAACCTTGCTCAGCTTTGCTCATCAGGTATCTTTGCACGTCCTAATCAGATAGCCTCGCCTGCTGGAGGGCATGTGGGACGATTATATAACTAGCAAACCATGCCTTCTTCCTACTAACAGCACATCTGATCAGATTTTAAAGTTAGTACTAGTGAAGAGACATAAAGATGTCAGAGATAAGGGAAGTTTGCATCTCCCACTAAAATTTCTTCTGACTGCTGTAGACACTGATGCTGGAGCATGGAAGTGTGAGAGGCATGAGGCAAGACTTTCACAGTGGTTCCCAACTTTCCTGATGCATCCTACAGTGCAACCTTTAATACAGTTCCTCATGTTGTGGTGACCCCCAACCATAAAATTATTTTCGTTGCTACTTCATAACTGTAATTTTGCTACTGTCATGAATCGTAATGTAAATATCTGATATGCAGGATATATTGTCATTGGTTGCACCCCACAGGTTGAGAACCCCTGGAGAGGGTGTAGGGAGATGCTAGACAGGGAGCTTGTTTCTTACTTCCCTGCGTGTGACCTAGAAGATCTCATGTGTCCTGGGAGACCCTGAAAGATTCCAAGTCTCCAGGGAGGCCTGTGGTCAGTATGGCATCTAATTACTCCACTTGAGATGGTTCCCTAGGATATAACCAGGTGTTCAGAGGGGATACGTACCACTGAGGAGGGTATTAATTCGTTTCCAAATGTAGGGACAACAGAACTTCATTGTACAGAGCCAAAGGTGGGCCACATAAGACAGGAATTGACTAGAGGCTGTAGAGCAGCCATTCTCAACCTGTGGGCCACGACCCACAGGAACTGTATTAAAGGGCCGCGGCATTAGGAAGGTTGAGAACCACTACTGTAGAGGAACCAGTAGCACCAACTGGGGCGAGATGCAGGCTGAATTCACACAGGAGAATTGGTCCTGGACCAAGATGAGAAAAGCAACTGAGAATTATGACAGCTCTGGACACGTCAGCACCCCTCCACCAGCTTGCCTGTACCCATCAAATCACGTCATTCTGCTTCATAGATAGCCTCTTGCATCTAGGTGAAATGTGGGAAGAGTAAGAGCAGGGAAGAGCACCTAAAATATGGAGTAATTAGCTCAAGGTGATTCAATTTTGATAGAAGGGACCCTGAGAGACCTTTGATGGAAAGACAAGACGTTTTAGCCAATAATGGGGGAGAACAAGATGAGATTGGCTACACAAAAATAATTACATATTTATGTATCACTTGCACAAATCAGTAAATTTTTAGCCTGATTTACTCTGTGGTAAAAACAGAAAATAGAGCAGATACATCTTCATGGGCTTACCTGTGGGAAATGTTGCATGTATGCAAATTTATGTTTATTTCCTCAAGACTTTAACTCATGTAAACTCATTCAATGTACTACATTCACCTGCAACATTACTGAAGAATCATGCTGATTTGATGGCTAAAATTTTTGTGTTACCATGTAAGAATATCATACCCTTTGCTATAACTCTTTATAAGATATTCCAATTACTTTAAATGTATTTATAAGTTGTTCTTTTCTAAGGGGAATTAATGATGCTGAGACTGTGTTCCTAAGGCATCAAACAATACTTAAATATTTCAGAGAACACACAAATAGCATTGGGGATTATTAGAAATAACTGGACCCTAAGTAATTTCTACGGCTCCTTTACATCAGACACACAGCCTTCCATTACGCAATCTGTACATGTACTTTTGTAAGAAGTTGAGAAAATAGTGTAATAAAATAATTTTGCTTAAAAAGGAAAGATTCTGAAAAACCTCCAAACCGACTTGCTAATTTGTGAAATGAAACTAAAAGCACCCCCTTCAGTTTTCAGCAGGAGGTTTGCTAATTATTATTTAGCTGTGGTTCAATACGATAAACACACACGCACTTAAACCTCCCTTTTCAAAACAGGTCCAAGTCTGGAGAGAAATTCTCAGCACTTCATTGCTCTATTTCCCTACAGCTTGTGTTAAAAACATGACTCTCCTTAAATGTCATATTTTATTTTCTAATCTTTGGAAAGTTTTAGGCATTTTAACGTTTTCCAGTTTTTCTCCATGAATGGATTCCTCAACTTAAGAAAGACCAACTAAATCTTTCTGTGCCCATGGAAGCCCACCTAATTGCATCTGCTCACACTGGTTACACCAGGCTATCATTTTTCTTTTCTGTTTCTTCTTTTTCTTTCAAATAATATGAAGGTACAAATTTTTAGGTTACATCATTGTCACTTCTAAGGTAAAGTTCAAGTTGTAGAAAAGCCCCTCGTGCAGAGGGCGTGCTGAACACCCTCATGTTGTACACACGAGGTGAGAGCCTGGCAATCACCTTCCCTCCTCCTGGCAATGGCCCTCCCCCCTTTCTCCTCTCTCCCTTGCTAGGATACCTTTGTGTTTTATCATTTGAGTGGGCGTGAAATTGTTTACATATTAGTTCCATATTAGTATTGAGTACATTGGATGCTTTTTTTTCCATTCGTGCGATACTTTACTAAGAACAATGTGTTTCAATTACATCCAGGTAAACAACAGATTTAAAGTCTCCACCTGTTCTTATGGCTGAAGAGTATTCCATGGTATACATGTGCTACAGTTTGTTAATACAGTTTGTTAATCCTTTCATGAGTTGATGGGTGTTTGGGTTGCTTCCACAACTTACTAATATAACCTTTATGGAAAGAGGTGTTGAGAATTCTCAAAGAACTGAAAGTTGACCTTTCAGCAATCCCATTACTAGGTATCTACCCAGAAAAACAAAAATCATTTTACAACAAAGACATCCACCCAGAATGTTTACTGTATATTTTCAAAATGACTGTCAGAGCACAGGTAGATCAAACTGCTCACAGCTATGAGTTAGCACAATCCTCTAGTATTCAACCAAAAGAAGACTGGTCACTTAAAATACTTTCTGCAACTACATTCACTGGTCCAAAGCTTCCATTATAATACATATGTACACACAAATACACACAATCCAATTAAATAAAAACTGTCACAGTAAAAAAAAAAAAAATGTGTAACAGGAACCATTTCTTGGGAAGCTCCTATCATCATCTTTGGATAATCTCTTCTCCAAAAAATACCTTCGTATAACCAATCTGTGCTATTATTGATGCATTTGTTTAATACCACTATTACAAAAGCTTTTTAACTTAGCCACTAAACAGAACTTGTTTTGGCTATTATATAAACAGAATTGACTCAGTGTTGACTCAAACTTTAGAATACATTTAAAATAAAACATGATTGGCTTTTAAAACATTTTTTTCTAATTACTGAAACTAGCCTGAAGTTTGTTGTTTTCATGAAATTTTAATATTTTATATCACTTTTTTTCTTATTTCATAATAGAATAACTAAGTACTCTATGTTTTTCTAACAGTTTAGTCTGAAAGCTACCTTTGAATTCAAAAATTAATGGTTTCCAAAAACAAATGCACCCTACAAAAACAGAAACGATAACCTCACCAAGTACTGTCAGCCTAAATTTTAGGACATATCATGATATAGGCATGTGATTGTGTCTATAAAACAACCAACATACACAGAGACTGCATTGATTTTCCTCTGATGCCATAATAAATTTTCACAAAGTTAGTGGCTTAAAATGACACACTTTTATTATTCTACAGTTCTGTAATTCAGATGTCTGACACAGGTCTCTCTGGGCAAAAGTCAAGATTCCAGCAAGACCACATCCTATCCTGGAGTTTCCAGGGGAGAATATATTCCCTTACCTTTTCCAGTTCCTTGAGGCTGCCCCCACCCCTGGGCTCATGGTCCTCCCGCATCTCTGGTCATTCCTCTGATTTCTTTTCTTCTTTTCTTTCTTTCTTTCTTTCTTTCTTTTTTTTTATTAAGTCATATTCACATAGATCATGAATACATTTATGCTTACATGGGGTACAATGTGTTGTTTTTTTATACACTCTGATGTGCTTACATCAAACCAATCAACATAGCTTTCGCCTCATTTACTTGATTATTATGTTAAGACATTTATGTTCTTGACAGATTTGACTTGTTCCCTCTGATTTCAAACTCTGCTCCACTCCTCCACTTTTAAAGGCGCTTATAATTACCTTGAGCTCTTCTAGTAAATCCAGAGTAATCTCCCTACATTAGTCCCATTGATTAGCAACCTTAATCCCATTTTAGTAATACCTTAATTCTCTGTTGTCAGGTGCCAGGGACTAAGATGTGAGCAACTTTAGGAGCCATTATTCTGTCTACCACAGAAAGTAAAGCACACGTGATGGGCAGCAAAACCTAACTCTATATGCCAAAAGTGATTCCCCAACTTTAGTCAACTTCCTGTGTATCAAAAAAAACTCTTAATTGGACAGAAATAATAAAACCCAAATTAAGCAAGGTAGAAGAAGGGTGTGCCTTCTCCTTTTTCTGTCAGTGCTGGCCTTAAGACACAAAAGAAATTGATACGGAGACAAATCTTCTTTGCATAAGCCTCAGGCACTGTATGTAATTTGTGAAAAGGAGACACATGGTGTTCCTAGAAACAGAATACTTCTTACCTCTTTAAATCTGCCTATATTCGCAAAGAGTCTCCAAATTTTTTGCATGGTTTAAAAATTATATATATATATTGATGTCACTATATATATGTCATTATATATGATGTCATTATACATGTCATTTTATATTTATATATCAATGCTTTTCAGATACTAGACTATCGACTAATTACTATATAATGAAATCAAAGCTGCTGAGTTAGATTATCAATAGGTACTTGTTATCCTAGTGTTTTATCAATTTTCTGATTGCTACCTTTTAAAATCATCCAGATTTGGTAAGCAAATAAAGGAAATGTGTACATAAATGAAGTGGGGACAGTAGATGATTTTCAAAGAACTTAGGTGTATTGTAATCAGATGCCCTGAGGCCGGATACATGCACCCAGACCCAGTTTTATGGGGGGACTTTCTCATGCTGACATTATTGCACACTGGCTCTTAGAGTTTCAGTCCCCACTCTCTCTGCCATCTCATCATGGCGGCCACAGTGCTTGGCATATTCCTGGGGGCATGTTTGATTCTTTATAATATGCAATGTTTTATTTCCATAAATGATAACAAGCTGTGGATTCTATACTGTTTATAACTTTCAGCATTCTATTTTTAAACTGTCTGTGTTGCTCTGTGCTGACTCAGTTCACTGTTCGTGACTTCTTTGTGGTGTTTCTGAGCTTGCATCCATCTCATTTTACTTCTTTATTCTCCTAGTTGTGAACTCTAAGATACTTTCTCCACCACATAGAGAAGCTTTCTGTGGTTGTCTACAGGAGCAGATGGTGTGCAATCACCTTTTCTCCAGATACTCCTGAAAGCCGCCTTGGGTCTGCCCCTCTGCAGTACATGGAGGTCCCAGGGACAAACCTGCTGGCTTATATTTGGTCTCCAGAGGTTCATCAAACATCAGAGTCTCATTAAAAAGTAGCAAGACCCCACCCATTACCCTCTCTCCACCAAAACCTCCCCCTCCCTTCCTCTTCCTTGGCCCTTTCCCCATAGTCTTGTGCTATTGTTGGGTATAGCCTTCATGTGAAAGCTATAATTTAGCTTCATCTTGGAATGGGTACAGGTGAAACTTACTAAATGCAGAATACAAATGCCTATATACAGTAACTAAGAAAATGCCATGAAGGCTACACTGAATAGTTTGATGAGAATACTTCAGATTGTATACAAAAGCAGCACATTCCCTTAATTGCACTAATGTACATAGCTATGATTTAACAATAAAAATAAATAAATTTAAAAAATAAATAAATAAAAAATAAAAATAAATAAATAAAAAGTAGCAAGAATAACCGCCTCTCCCGTTTTGTATCACTTTCTTCCTGGATTATACCAAGAGGCTCACAATCCTTCTGCAGAAACAATGCCAAAAGCCCAAAACCTCACTGCTCTGATTAGCCTGGGTCGCCAGAAACAAGATGCTGTGCCATCTACGCCACAAAATCCACCTATCCCTCTCCACCCAGCCTCTATACCCAACCAGACTACATTCTCTTTTACCAATTATAAAACAAAAGCCTCAATATATATACCCAAACTGTTGAACCTTCCCACACACCCCAATTCCCCACCCAGCAACACACAGACAGCTGAGCCTGAGCTGCAGCTCAGCAAGCAAAGTGCCATTTCTTACGCTTGTTCACACACAAATATGAAGATACAAAAAGATTTCATTCCAAGACCTCTATAGCTCAATAATGCACATCCTAGTTTAGCTTAGAAACTGTGAAACAGATCAGGTTTTCTGGATCATAAGTTTAATCAGCCTTAAATATGCCATAAATATTTTGAGCTAGCTTCTCACCCTCACCTGAATCATGAGGGGAGAATAGTCCCATCTTAAGTGTGCATATAATGCTAAAGTATGTTGTTTCATATGTGTGAGTACCATGCCAAGAGGTTTAGGGAAAAGATGAACTTCTGAAAAAAACTCATCTCAGAATCATTGTAATAGAAAAACTCTTCTAAGGATAATCCCCATGTACTCAAGACAGTTGAATTATATTTTAACCACTCCTTGTTCATGGGTTTGTTTGTTTTTTTTTTTACCATGTTCAATTTTTTTTTTTTTTTTTAATTTATACAATGTGTCTTTGGTCCTTCACCCCTTTTGAGGTAGACACTCTTATCATCTCAACCTTAGATGACTTGACAGGTCAAGTCTGCAATTAATAGAATTGAGACTTCAACATTAATCAACATCTTCTAAAAAAAAGAGAGGCCACGTGTTTCCCATAGCACCTTTTATTTGAAACCTATTCCAGTTTATACCTATGTACACCCTGACCTTGTAATTCCTTCACGTAATAACTGATAGTTTAAGAAACCTTTAATCCTTTCTCTTCTGGATATCTCAAAGCTGAAAATGTTCTTTAGGTGTTTTTATGCTTCTTCACTTTTTTTCTTTATCTTTCCACACATAAAACAAGTCTAAATCTATTATTTCATAGTTTTCTTAAGAGCCTGGGGAGCACAGCTAGGTCTCTCTGAGAGTTTCACAGGCCAGAATTCAGAGTGCCCACAGGCTGTAATCCTTCCTGTAGGTTGTAGGAGAGAATCCATTTCCTGTTTAATCAGGTTGTTGGAAGAATTCAGTTCCCGCTGCCCTGCCAGCTGTCATTGAGAGCTGAGCACTGCTCTCAGCTCCAAGAGTGACGCTGGCCTGTGATCTTTCCTCTGCCCCCAGTAACATTGCGTGTCCTGCTGGCTTTCTTCCCTGGTCATCTCTCTCTCTCTGACTCTGAACTCTTCTACTCCCGTCTTCCATTTTGGGAGCCCATGTGATTGCCTTGGTCTCGCCTCATAATACAGAATAATTTTTCTATTTCAAAGTCAGCTGATTCCCTCTGTAAACTTTCTTTTGCCATACTACATAAGATAACCATGACAATAACACTAAAATCTTGTTTATCACACCAGTCATGTGTCAGGCTGTGTTCTACACACTGGAGATTAAGACTTCAAGAGAGTATGGTGCTTTCGTTCTAATGAGCCACACAGAGCAGAAACCTGCTTGTATGTGTAGGGTCTATACCATAATGGACTGGACAGACATCAAAGTGAGGGTAAAGATGACAGGAAACACAGGTCATTCTCAACACAGGCTCAGAGAAGGCCTGATGAGTAGATTTGCATAAAATGAGAGAGATTGCAGCATGCTCACTTGGGCAAGAAACATCCTGATTTGAGGGAACAATAGTAACAAGGGCCTGCGGTGGGGGCATTCTTTGTGTGTTTAAAGAAAACCAAGGTCAATGTAGCTGTATCAGCATGGAGGAAGGTGAGGGATCGGAGGGGGATGGAATAATGTCAAACCTTTGGGTCATTACAAGGGTGAAGAAGATGGAATGCCACTGGAAAGTGGAATAAATGATCGGTGGGATATAATAATATTTAAAAGGTTCGCTTTCAGATGATTCTCATGGGGAAGTCATTGCTAGGAAGTTAAAAGAACACCCTGGAGGTGTCTCTGCCCTCCTGTGCCTTCCCTGCAGAGGAGGACCAGTCACTGACGACAGCAGATCTATTCTATCCATGTGCCTGCACCTTACCTGTCACTTGCTGTACTTATTTCTGTGCTACTATACCACTTAATATTTGACAGTGAGCTTAATCTTCTTTCATCCAATCTAAATGATATTTCAAAATTAAAACACATACAAACACATTCTCATTTTTTTAAGGTGAAGACTCTAGAACTTGCCTGACCCCAAAACATCACGCATGCTTCAGAAAATGCTAGACTGATTTGTCCAATTAAACAAGCACATGCTGAAACTCTGCAGCTAAAAACAGCAAACTGCCAGGGTTACTCTGTGACATCTAACTGTAAGCCAGTAGCATCAAAGTCAGTGTCCCAGTCTTTCCTGGAGTCCAATTGTGAACACGACTTCCTTTCCACGGTGCTCCTCACCTGGCCCAGCTCTGTCCTTAATGATATGAACAAACACAGCAGTGTGGTTTGAGAAAAGCACACGGAGATAACCTGGTTTAGACACTGCTGCTCTGACTCTATTCCCACTGAAGATTTGAAACCTTGATTTTCAGGAGATTAAGAATGGAGCTGTTTGCTAAGAAACATCCCAGACTGTTGATTTGGAATTTCAGCTTTTGATTGGAGGTGGAGTGTACACAGAGGCAGAATGTTTGGAGGCTGTTAAAAGCCAATGTCACTGGAAAGAAACTGTTCTCTGAAGAAGTTCTGTTATGAGGAGTTGCCTGTGGCAGTTCTGGGTGTTGTAGCTGGGGAGCTGACAGTTGTTACTGATACTGTCTCCACGCACTGGTTGTTGGCTGTGCCCCATGCATATTCTTTGCTGCATTTAGATAGGGTCATTTATTGCAAGTTTGTTCAAGTCATTCCAGTCTCACAACCAACATTGTCTACAAAGGACAATGAGTGATGATTGAGATTTATATACTAAGAAAACACAGAGAGTAAAATGGAAGCTGACAAGCATCAGGAAAGATTCTACCAGAAATGAAGTACAAAGTATGCCATGGCCACGGGTTAGGAATTAACCACAGAAGTGCCAGGCCAGCTGCTGAATAAAAAATAAACAACAACAAAAAAGAGGAAAACGTAAAGAAAAAAAGATGGACCAGAATTAAAACAGCTCTACATTTTCACACATCAAATAATCTAATTAGAAACGATATTGCAAACAGCAGTCAGATTATTATGAACTGTGAAGAAATAGACAGAAACTTGAGAAAGGGCTGTCTACCATTCCACAAGCTGTGACCCACTATGGGCAGGCTGTGATATAAATAACATTTCCATATTAGGGTGCTTGACTTTTTACCTCTCACTTGTGGTCGCTGATCTGAGCTCAGGATTTTATAATCAACCCTAAAACATTTAAATAAGATAATCCTATTCTTGGGTCAATTGAATTCAAATAATAGTAGTCTGACAGCAAGACCACAGCATGATTCTGGGCTATATTTTTTTGTTTTTTGTATTTTTTTTCTTTTTTAGTGGGGAAAAAAACAGGTAATGAAAAAACAGCCCAGATCTTCCTTCCTGATCAATTTTCCATCTCTCTCTTCATTCCCAGAATACTCCCATCTCCCTCACTTATGTAACCTGCAAACTCACTGCCTCTCCACAGCTAATAATAGCATCCTGGTTTCTGCTATCCATTTGATCTGCAAACTGCCTCTCTCGCAGCAATTTTTTTTTTTTCCAGGAAAAGTCCAATACCACTAACATTTCGAAAAGCAATTTGAAGAATTTCAGTGGAGGAAATTAATATTTCTCATCCAAATCAGGCAATACTCTAGAAAAAAGACAAGACTAAGGGTTGTAGAAAAACAAAAACACAGAGTGAGGTAGATAGAAGGAAAACTGGAGGGCTATATCGTTTGTTTGTGTGTTATTTAATGGCTTCTTTTGAACTCTCAGAGAAAGTTTTTTTTAGTAAATCCCATGCATAGAGGTTTTCTCTTTAAACAATGTCTGTTTTTCCATTTTGAAAGTTTAGGATGTTTCGCAATACGTAGGTAAAGAACAGGAACTCTCTGAGTGTGATAGAGCAGGACCCTAAAGAGATATTTCTCAGGGTGCATCACCTTCAATTCAGAACTTTAAATATGGATTTTGGTTGTTTAAATGGCGTAATGCTTTACTTTTGAAGTAAGTTGTAAGCCTCTGAGGACTCACATCTGTGCCCATGGGTTCTTGCTTCAAGTTCAAGTACAAGGTCCACAGCAGCACTCTCCTAGGGCTGCCACAATAAAGCACCACAAACAGAGTTGCTTAAAACAAGGGAAATAAATCCTCTCAAACAAGGGAAATTATAAGTCAAAAAAATCGAGGTGTCTGCAGAGCCATGCTCCCTTCAAAGGCTCGAAGGAAGGACCCTTCCTGGCTTCCTCCCACGTCTGCCGGTTGGGGCGATGCTTGGCTTTTCTTGGCTTCAGGCTGCATCACTCTCGTTTCTCCACTGGCACTTTCCTTGTATGTGTGTGTCCAAATCTCCCTATTCTTTCTCTAGCTTAAGACCCTAACTAGGGCTCACCACCATCTAATAGGACCTCGCCTGACCTTAATTCTGCAAAGCTGCTATTTCCAAATAAGGTCACATTACAAGTTCCATGTGGATGTGAATTTTGGAGGGGGTGAGTGGACAATACTTAACCCACTACAATGTCAAATCAAGTGAGCCCTGGGAAGCACCACTACCTTTTATCAAACCAGTGTGCTCTTCAGATAGTGTGCCCTACACCTGTGTCCTAAGCACCACTCAGCCAGTGCAACTCCCCATCTTGAGGCATGAGGGTTAGGCTCTCAGGACTTGCACATACATGAGCCAGGTTCCTAAGCTCCAGATACCCCTTGCAACTTTCTTCTGTATGTTGTCTTTTGTGACAATCTCACCATCTACTCTGGGTTCAACACACTGTTCCAAAATTCTTGCTCATTTCAGCCTTATGGCCAAGATTTTGACAATGTGGAAACCTCTCCTCTGTAGCAAGAAGGCAGATATCTGAGCAAGTCATGTATCATACTTGCACAGACAATCAATGAGGAAGAAAACACATTTTAAAATAGCATTACTGTAGTTGAAGTCCCCTGGCAAATATCTACCCCTTTCCCATCTAATCTTGGGAGTGGATGAACCCATAGCTGCCAAATTCTTACCTGAGGCCCCTTCAGGGGACATGGTCTGGGGAGCACCTGATCCAGTCTGGGCCCACAGACACAGCCCTGCAGCCAGTGAAGTCGTGGACACCCCTCATTCCCCGTGTCCACCCTCAGATGACTTGTAAGATGCCACAGCCCTTTTGTTATGTGGGAAGCCAATCGATAATGAAAGAAAACAAAGCTGAAACAAACAAAGCAGAGCTGAACAAATGGACACAGAAGTCTGCCAACGTGTAAGAGCCTGGACTGCACCTCTGTCATTCCATGCTCCTTGGATTCTGTGAGCAAATTATTTATTTTATCCCCAAACCAGGTACATTTGTGTACAACCGGATGGGTACTGATGAGCCCATAAACAGCCTTGACAAAATGTTAAGCCTCCAAAGAAAGAAGTTGGACATTGCTGTGGGTGCCCTCCTACGCCCCCCCCCCCCCTCAAAAAAGTCAGAGTTCCAATTCCCAGCACCTCAGGAAGTGGCCGTATTTTGGAGACAGTATCTTCATCAGTAATCTAGTTAAAATGAGGTCATTAGAGTGGGCCCTCACACCACATGACTAGTGTCCTTATAAAAAGGAGAAAATTTGGAAAAAGAGATTGGCACACTCAGAATGAAGGAAATGTGAAGAGACACAGGAAAAGATGGTCACATGCAAGCCAAAGAGAAAGTTCTGAAACAGACCCTTCCCCACAGCCGACAGAAGGACCCAGCTCTGCCGGCATCTTAATTTTGGACTTCAGGCCTCCGGAACTGTGAGGCAGTAACATCTTGGTGAAGCCACCCACTTTGCAGTCATTTGCTGGAGTGCTTCTCTTAAACTCAGACACACATTTTCTATTAACTTCTTAATGACAAGTGAGGAAACTAAGGCCAGGAGAGCTCAGGCTGCTTTGTGTTTCACTTAATGTTGAAGGATCTGGAACCAGAATGCAGACCTCATCGTTTATAATTCAATGCTCCTTTTCATAATTTAACATTAATTCTTAATCCAAAAGCTTTTCTAAAAACTTCAAATGCCCACTTTTGTTACAGGAAGATACTAAGCATCATAATCTTAATAATGAACCTGAAAAGTAAATAAATTATAAGAAGATGGCACAACCTGGACACCCATATTTATACCAGCTGTCATAATATGCAGAGCAAAACTTTTACTTAAACATTTTCATTTAAAACCAATTTACATAAAAAATGATGAGTCATTTCACAAGGACATGGCTCAGCACGAGAAATGGGATTGACTAGAATGGAGATTGACCTGTCAGCTTCCAAGCTGGGGCTAGAGAACTTTTCTACCATTACACTAGGAGAAAAGAAAAAACAAAGAAAAAGCATTTTTCACTTCAGCTAAGGAAGCAGGAGAGTCATATTTTCTCAGTAAAAGGAAAACAAGTCTTGATAAACTCATGAAAATTTGCTTATTTTACATAAAAATTGGATATAATTAATAAACTAATTAGCCTGCTATTTTCTTGCTAATAAGGTCTTTATTTTTTCCTTCCAGGATAACACTCACCAGCTGTAAAGAATATCTAACATCACCTGGTATTCTTGTTTGCCAGAGTTTCCATATATGAATGCCTGAGAAAATGTTGAATTTACCTTGGAGATTTTGAGTGATATCTTTTCTTTACAGTATCACTGATACTGATACACTTATACTGAAATAATCTTCCATATGCAACCTTAAGAATTTTATGTGCCGGGGCAGAGACAAGATGGCTGACTGAAGCCAGCTTTCCACAGAGGTTCCCGTCCAGAAAGTGAGTTAAAAAACAGAAATTTAGCAAGTAACCTGGTGGATTAGGGCTGCACCAAGGAAGAAGGTTGAAGAGCGCACATCAACCACCTGGTGGATTAGAGCTGCACCAAGAGAGAAGGTTGAAGAAGCACATCAACCATGCTGAGGCAAGCTATGACCCCAAGGATACAAACACAAGATATAAAATCCATCACCAAGCAGATGGGAGTCCCCTCAAACATGAGAAAAGCTCGGAATGCACCACAAACAAATGAGCAGAGTTCAAATGTCCTCCCACTACACTCCATAGGAGAGACCCTCTAAAAACTGGACCTACCTCCCCTATTAGTATGCCACAGCATTTTCCTGCCAGGCATAAAAGTGTATAAAACTGTATGTATTCTCTACCCACAACTCTGAGCTCTCAGCACTCCCCTCCACTCTCACTCTGAGGTCTGGAGGCCTGTCCCCCAGGAGTCCAGATTCTTGGGTGATTTCTCAAGGAGTGTGGACAGGGCCTAGACTGCAGATGGTCAGTGCTGATTCTGTGGCACAGAACTGAGGAGAGGACGGTCAGCTGAGAGGGAACCACACTGGAGCGGCGGTGCCGCAAAGCAGAGAGCAGCAGCCATCTTTTGGCAACAATAGGACTCACTCCTGGATATTCCAAAGCCACACCCCATGTCTCCCTGGGCAACCAGAGGAGGCCAGGCATCTGCTCAGGTGGCAACCAACACGGAACAGATCTGGGACAGAAACACAGGCCCCATGAGTAAAGAGTTTCCCTGAGGTGGTACGGGCATGGGTGGAGCATGGGGAAATGCACACGCAGAGCTAGAAAGTTTCCAGGGCAGGGCTGACCCAGAGGACCACTTTACTGAGCCTAAGATGCATCCAGCCCTCAGGGCATCATCAGCCTATAGACAAAGGAAAACAGGAGGCTAGAACTGACAGCTAACCGAATACAAACCTGAAAGAGCAAAGACAGGGCCTGAAGCGCAGGCTCTGGGAACTCAAAACAGCTTCTCTTCTGTAGGGGAATTTAGCAGGGACAGAAACAAATTCCTGCAAAGTTTTTCTGTTCTGTTCTGTCAGTAACATCAATCAGGAGTAGGGCTGGAAATGAGTGAACACCCCCAAGCCTTCATCAAGCATCTGAGGTTGTCAGGCCTTACCTACCCCTGCTAGATAGAGGCAGAGCGCAGTAGCGTGGCTGAGCAAAAATAGATTTCCTTGTTATTTAGGCAGGTGCAAACCCCTGGAGTATCTGTTCACTACAGGCAACTGGGTCACAGCCCTGCAGGGCTATCAGTGACTGGGTGTAAAAGAGGTGCAAGGTGGGGAAGGAGGCATCAACCTTCCCAGACTGATCTATTTGCTGGGTGGGTCCTCCTGACTCCACGGAGCACTGGAGCAAGCTATATCAGAGTAGTCACCAGACCCTGCAATCCGGTTGCCAGAGACCTTTACTCTCTCCCACCTGAGACAGGTGCTGACTGAGATAATTGATTTGGGCCTTTTGAACTTAGCCAATTGCCTGAGGACTATTCAGGTGGTATCCTGGGTGTGTGGTTGTAGGAAGGTCTGATTTTCCTTTTCCAATTGTTGCCTGTGGGGGGCAGGTTGACTTCATTGCTGGTATTTCTCCACAGCTGAGACTTCAACCCAGAGTAACTGTTTCACTAGGGTTGAATAGAGACCAGCTGAAAACAAGACAGAACCACTTAGCCCCATCACACCAAACAGGTCTCCAGTTTCTCAGGCCATAGCACTGTACAGGTCCTCAACAAAGTTCCAGAAGAAAAATCAAATGGTGTAAAACAATCATGCAGCAGAATCAGCAGAAAAACTCTGGTAACATGAATAACCAGAATAGATCAACCAACCCAAGGAAAGATATGGCAGATGTAACTGAAGATCCCATTCATAAACAGCTGGCCGAGATTTCAGAACTCAAATTCAGAATTTGAATTGCAAATAAGATTAATAGAATAAAGAAAAATTTGGAATTAGAAATTCAAGGAGCAATTCAAATGTTGGAATTAGAAATTCGAGGAGAAATTCAAAAGTTGTCTCAAGAATTTAACAAATTTAAAGACAAAATGACCAAAGATTTTGACCCACTGAAGCAAGACTTTGCAGCCCTCAAAGATCTGAAAAATACAGTAGAATCCCTCAGTAACAGAGTGGAGCAAGCAGAAGAAAGGATTTCTGACATTGAAGAGAAAGCCTTTGAATGCTCACAAACTCTCACAGGGAAAGAAAAATGGAGGGCAAAAATGGATCATTCTCTCAGAGAGCTATAGGATAATTCAAAGAAGGCTAATATCCGCCTCATTGGAATCCCTGAAAGTGATGAAGTGGCCTCGCAAGGCACAGAGGCCCTTCTCCATGAAATTATGAAAGAGAATTTTCCAGACATGCCAAGAGATTCTGAAATTCAGATAGCAGACAGTTTCAGAACCCCAGCACGACTCAGTCTGAATAAGACATCCACCAGGCATATCATAATTAACTTCACTAAAGTTAATATGAAGGAGAAAATTCTGAAACAGCCAGACGTAAAAAATCCATTGCCTACAAAGGAAAGAATATTAGAATTACTGCATATCTCTCTGCTGAAACTTTTCAAACCAGAAGAGGGTGGTCATCAACTTTGAATCTCCTAAAGCAAAAGCACTTTCAACTTCAGATCCCATAACCAGCTAAACTGAGTTTCATTTATGATGGAGAAATTAAATACTTTAATGACATTTATATGTTGAAGAAATTTGCCATAATGAAACCAGCTCTTCAAGATATTCTCAGACCTATCCTCCATAATGACCAGCCCAATTCTCTACCACAAAAGTAAACTCACTCAGAAACTTTTGATTAAACTCCAACTTCCACAGTGGCAAAAGGATTAAAAATGTCCACTGGACCTTTGAAAAACTCGATACCGAATATTTTACCAGACCTATCAATATTCTCCATTAATGTGAATGGCTTAAACTGTCCTCTAAAGAGGTACAATTTCACGAACTGGATACAAAAACTCAAGCCAGATATTTGCTGCATACAAGAGTCACATCTTACCCTAAAAGATAAAAATAGACTCAGGGTGGGAGGATGGTCGTCCATATTTCAGGCAAATGGTAATCAGAAAAAATCAGGTGTTGCAATTTTATTTGCAGATACAATAGGCTTTAAACCAACAAAAATAAGGAAGGATAAGAATAGTCACTTCATATTTGTTAAGGGTAATACTCAATATGATGAGATTTCAATTATTAATATCTATGCACCCAACCAGAATGTACCTCAATTTATAAGAGAAACTCTAACAGACATGAGCTACTTGATTTCCTCCAGCTCCATCACAGCTGGAGATTTCTACACTCCTTTGGCAGTGTTGGATCAATCCTCCAATAAGAAGCTGAGCAAAGAAATTTTAGATTTAAACTTAACCATCCAACATTTGGATTTAGCAGACATCTACAGAACATTTCATCCCAACAAAACTGAATACACATACTTCTCATCAACCCATGGAACATACTCCAAAATCGATCACATCTTAGGTCATAAGTCTAACCTCAGTAAATTTAAAGCAATAGAAATTATTTCTTGCATCTTCTCAGACCACCATGGAATAAAAGTTGAACTCAGTAACAATGGGAATCTGCATACTTACAAAAACATGGAATTTAAATAACCTTATGCTGAATGATAGCTGGGTCAGAGATGAGATTAAGAAGGAAACTGCCAAATTTTTGGAACAAAATGAAAATGAAGACACAAATTATCAGAACATCTGGGATACGGCAAAGGCAGTCCTAAGAGGGTAATTTATAGCACTGCAAGCCTTCCTCAAGAGAACGAAAAGAGAGGAAGTTAACAACTTAATGGAGCATCTCAAGCAACTAGAAAAGGAAGAACATTCCAACCCCAAACCCAGTAGAAGAAAAGAAATAACCAAAATTAGAGCAGAATTAAATGAAATTGAAAACAAAAGAATTATACAACAGATCAATAAATC